>PVIU01001638.1:23752-203651 GCA_004026605.1 Ondatra zibethicus | reverse complement strand
GCAGCCGGGACAGGGTCCAGATGAATCCGCGGAAGCTGGTTGGGCGAGGTTCCCGGTCCCAAAAGCAGGCCTACTGAGGGTTGCCCGCTCCTCTCTGCTCGGCTCCGTGGGACAAAGGAGGCCCCCTAGCAGGGGACTCGCCCTTCCCCCAAGGCCTCAGCCCGGGTGGGCCGAGCCCAGGTGCAGCCGGGACAGGGTCTAGATGAATCCGGATGAATCCGCGGAGGCTGGTTGGGCGAGGTTCTCGGTCCCAAAAGCAGGCCTACTGAGGGTTGCCCGCTCCTCTCTGCTCGGCTCCGTGGGACAAAGGAGGCCCCCTAGCAGGGGACTCGCCCTTCCCCCAAGGCCTCAGCCCAGGTGGGCCGAGCTCAGGTGCAGCCTGGACAGGGTCCAGATGAATCCGCGGAGGCTGGTTGGGCGAGATTCTCGGTCCCAAAAGCAGGCCTACTGAGGGTTGCCCTCTCCTCTCTGCTCGGCTCCGTGGGACAAAGGAGCTTTATTTCTGGTTTTAACGATGTATATGCACGCATGCTGCTTGTGTGTATGTACCCATGAGTGTAGCACCTGGGGGCCCAAGAGAGGGTGACAGATCCCTGGAGCTGGAGTTTCAGGCAGTTTTGAACCACTTAAGCTGAATGCTTAAAGTCTAACTATGGTCTTCTTCAAGAACAACATGTGTTCTTAAACAATGAGCCATCTCTCCAACCTTCGTTACATTTTTTCCTTAATTCATCCATATTTATACTTTCTCGTTCTCATTTCCATCTCATCAGTTTCCCTCTCTGTTTTAAATCTTAAAATGAACTATAAAAAAATCAGACAACTCTTTTCCATGTTTATATCAGTCATGTGTTAAACAATAATTTTTATCTTCAGTAAAATAGCCTCCATGCTACACATTCTTGATGATTTCAAAGTCTCCTCATTGTCTTCATTCCTTTGCTCTACTTATCTTTCCATGAGGAAGGTCTTCATAGGTGTAGTCCTTTCATTGTGCAATATTATGGAATCTTCTTGGACTCAAACTTCTGACTGTGTTTAACTTCCTAAAAGTCTGATGTCAGAGTTTATGTTGGAGGAACCATGATGTGGACAGCACGCAGCAACTTTAAATCATCAAGAGTGATCACCCTTTGTTATATTTTAGTGTCAAATATTGGAAATCAACTGACAATATTGAATGGTGATGTGGATAGAAAGAGTATTGGGTGTACTGGTAGACAAAAAGCTCTAAGAACAAGCTTCCTGCAAAGCACTGGGTATCAGTCAGTCTTAAAGTACACAACTGGTCACATGTCAAGGGCTAATTTGACTCATGTACATTTATCATCAAAATGTCAACTGCAGTGCCATTTGTGATTATAAGAAGTAGAAAATGCCTAAATTCTAGCCATAAGGTATTCACTCAAATATGATCTTTTGGACAGTGAAATGCCATTTGTCTATTAAAAGGATGTGAGAAAATTATACATATTGATATGGAAATGGATTTTCTTATAGAAGTAAAAAGAGATTTTTAAAGGGTAAAATTGCTGTTTTGTAATAATGAGTACCCATAGATTGTAGGGGAAAATATGAAAAGACCACAATATTAGTTGTGCTTGTAGATGACAGAGCTATAACTATGCTTATCTTACCATATAGATACTTAATTTCAACAAAAGTAATTTTGTTGAACCTCCAATGTAAAGTAAAGGAGACATGAGATTAAGAGAACTTTGGACTAGTGAAATATCACAGCAGGTAAAGATTTTTGTTGGACAAGCTAGCTAATCTGAAGTTTATTCTTAGACACTACATAAAGGTGTAAAGATGGCATCAACTCTGTCAAGGAATTACAACCTTCACACACCATATACTATTATATGCAGGCATGTCCTTCCACATGCTCACCATTATCATCATAAACACACACATGTGCATGGCATGCATGCACATGCATGCACACATAGACAGATAATAACTATTCTTTCTAAAAGTTTAAAATATAGAAATGAATAGCTTACTAGGTATTAGTTCTAATAGACAAGGTTGATGTGGGACTATATTTTTTCAAAAGATTCAAGTGCCAAATTGCCATAATAAAGACCATTGTTAGTCTATATCCTGGGAGGTTAGAGCAAATGTGTTGTCATATTGCTTTCACATGAATAATGAGGGGTAAGGGCCTGACACCTCAGCAACTAATACAAAACTTGAATATATCTACCAATAGTCTCTGAAGAGGACAGAAGTCTGAATACAAACTTGTCGAATGCCCTATTTGACTAGACAGTAAATTCTTATACCAGTAGCAGAGACAGGTAGTACCATGTGGTCCCCCAAAATATCATATGACATAAAAGCAATAGTAGAAATTAATAACCAAACCCCTATGAAGATCTGCCAAACAATCCAACTCTCTGGATGAACTTGTGATTTGAGAGTCACTGTGCCTGGGCTTAGAGTAATGCCAGTCCATGGCTGAGGGAAAGGAGCCCAGGAAACTGAAGACAAGCTTCTGAGTGCTGCCTTATAAGAATCTGAACCATCAAGTGTAGGAAGAAAGAAGAAGTAAGAACTGAAATTACTCTGAAATCACCATGTCCTTCATGCCAAAGGTAGGTGGTAAGATAGAAGTGGATGCTAAGAACCAGAGTGAAACCATGGATAGGTGGTAAGACCCAGAGTGAATGGTTATTAAGGTTATAGTCTAATTAGGGCTTTGACCTCTCAAGCATTCAGGGTTTAAACTAAGCAAGATACAGATGGATGCTACAAACTAAAAACATATGAGTCACTGTGCAACTGCTGTGCATGAAGAGAAATACGTCACTGCTGGTTTTGCTATTCCTAAAGATGCTCCCAGTGGAGATGTAACTGTAAAGTAGATTTTAATAAATTATTTCCAATATAGGATAATGGCTTGTTTGAAAAGGTCAGACTTAGTTTACTGTTTGTAGTAGCTTTAATATAGTTGGTGGCCCCCACAATCTCATAGGGAGTGGCACTATTAGATGGTGTGTCTTTGTTGGAGGGGTTATGGCCTTGGTGGAGGAAGCATGTCACTATGGGGGTGGGCTTTGAGGTTTCCTATGCTAAAGATACCACCCAGTGTCTCAGTCAACTTCCTTTTGCCCGCAAGATGTAGGACTCTCAGCTACTTCTCCAGCACCATGTCTTCTTATGTACTTCCACGATCCCTGCCATGATGATAATGGACTGAACCTTTGAAACTTTAAGCAAGTCATCGCAATTAAATGTTTTCCTTATAAGAGTTGCTGTGGTCTATTGTAAGCTACATGTTGGGGTGACATTTATTAGGGTTCAGCCTTGATGAAATTTGCACATTCCAGGGAAGGAGCAAGAAGATTAGAATTATTAAGCAAATGGAACAGAGATATGAAAGAAATAAAAGGCAGGAACACAGAACAACATTGGGTAGGAAATTCAGTGAATACTGAACCACCCACTTTTATTTTCCACATGCTTATATACTTCACTTCAAAAGGGGAGGATGAAGGCAACAGACTTCATTAACATGATATAAAGAATAGACTTGAATTCTCTGACTTTGGTGCAGGTGGAACAGATCTACCTCTATACACAAAAAAAACTAATTAACCATATCCTAGGTCAGGATCTCTTGTTTGTAGCCACACCTATTGTTAACATCTTTGAAAGAGCAAAAATAAGCTCAAACTCTCTGACCTCTTGTCAAGGTGGAAAAGCCTCACATCTATAGGATCCCACACTTGTCATGGTGTCTTTACACAGCAATAGAAACCCAAACAAAGACACTCCTGTAACTTTTCATGGGGAAGTGCTTAGAGCCTTGACTTGGTTAGAAAATGGTAGACATTTCAGTTTCTCCTGCCAGATAGACAGAGCAGAGGAATAATTGCATCCAAGTCTACCTTGATGAGTTTGATGGTTATCTTTATTTTTTATTTCATGGAAGTTTTAATTAGAACTGTGTTGCTTGCCAGTTCACTGTCCGTTCTTTTGCACAGTATCTGCTGTAGCCAGCCATATTCTCACACTTTCTTGTCAGTGTAGTACAGGAATATTCTTTGTCTTGGATAAAACTTTAACATTGATCAGCCGAATGTATCACTGTACATACAATATAAAATGCAATCTCTTGGTCTTTTCATTTAAACATACTATTTAACTAAAATAGCTACATCTTTCTTAGACAAATACCAATTCCTAAACCTGGAAATGAATGGCAGGAATCATCTATAGAAGTGAACATAACTCAGAGGCCCAACCATAGCTAAAAATCCTTTAGGCAGTCACTAAAATCAATCTTCATGAAGCTAACATTGGGCATGAAAATGAGTAACAGCAATTTTAGGAATATAAATTATTCATACCTAAGAATAAAGACCAGACAAAGCAAATTGCACAGCCAAATTGTAATATAAGATTGTTCATGATAGACAACTGAATCAAGATAATAAAATGCCTAATAAAAAGCCAATGCTTGAACCCTGGTGATGTAATTCAGTTGTCAGAGTGCTTGAGCAGAGTCCTGGATTTGATCCCCATTACTGTATAAAACTCAATCATGGTGGCACAATCCCATAATTCCATCACTCAGGAGATGATGACAGGAAATTCAGAAGTTCAAGGTCATCCCATACCATATGAGACCATATTTCAAAATTTAAATACTTAAACATGTCATCTTTTATTATTCAAACAAAATGAATATCTAGAAAACCACATAAATAAGAAAGCAGAATGTTACTATTTTCGTACAGCCTCATCCAAACCCTTATCTTTGTTTTATAGTAATCATTTCCTTGAACTGAAAATTTATTTTAACACTTAAATGAATCTTTGGCATATAGTTTAGCTTTTGTCTTGCTCATTTAAAGACATTTCCTGTCTTTTTGGCCATTAAACATTAAAAGAATCCAAAAGCCAGAAACCAAAAAAATTTATGTCATTTTGTTGTTAGTGTTTGCATTATAATTCAAGAACAATTTTATGTATATTATGAGCTAAAACAAGTGACTAAATTTGTTAAAGTCTGATGAATGAAGGATTTGGGTGTGAGAAAGATGAAAGCAGTTATAAACGTGTTAAGAAAAATTATATAGTCAGTGCTAAACATTAAGTAGACATCTAAGAATTAAATATCCACTTTTAAAGCCGTTTCTGTATAGCTAATATGTGTTCTTCCTCCCACTAGATATCAGGAAGCAGATGGTTACCTCTAATTGCCAACATGACCTGACCTAGAATCACCTTCAAAGAGTCTAGAATTGTCTACTTGACATGTCTGTGTGGGATTGCCTTAATTAAGTTAATTGATATAGGTAGATTAAAGCCTACTGTGGGTGGCACCATGCCCTAGAAAGCTAATGAGTTTAATGGCTCTCCTTACAGCAGCATTATGGACAAGAGTGGTAGCTACACCTTTGAAAAAGCCACCACAGCACAAGTGTCGTAAAGTTAGCAGTTAAAGGATCAAACTCTTTGGCTTCACACCTCTCTTAAAACAAAAACTAATAGTTCCCTCCTGGCATCTTGATCCTTTGTTAAACCATCCCTTTTGACAAGTAAAGTCATAGTTGTCAATCATATATAAAGTAAGTATGTAAACTATGTATATACTTCACCCAGTGGCTAATTAAAGAGTGTGAGGTTCTCGGCAATTTAGAGAATATTTGAGAAATCAGATATCCATCAGCTTTTTTCATACACCAAAAAAAAAATGTTAGGCTATAGTTAAAAAAGGAAAACAACTAGAAAACAAAACAAAAGAACAAATAAAAATACAAAAAAATTCCAAAACAGCAAATGTCCAAAGGCCATAATATAGCAGTTATAAACCAATAGAAGTGTATTTGCATAACTTAACTAAATGTGAACTTCTCCTTTAAACAGTGTGTTCAACTAAAGTGTTTCCCCAATGATCCTCACAATGCCCTGATGGGAAATACATTAAAGGCTGCCTTGCAAAGTTTACACTGTACTTTGAGGTTTAGGTCATTTTCCTGATACTCTGGACTCTGTCATTTGTTTTATTCATGTCTTTGTTTTCTTCTCTACATCTGCCCTGGAAAAATCTGTTGTTATATCTTTAAGCGTTATATTATGGGTCTCACTTTTTTTTTAAAGCTGAGAAGGATTGCCTGAAACCAACAGGCTATAGTAAATGAATCAATGGAAGCTTAGATAATATGGGGCTTTTATGTGATAAGAGGAACCCTTGCTACTGTATCTAATAATTTATCTCTAAAATATTAATCTCAGCCAAGGTTATGTGTCAGGGTTGTATGTTCCACGGGTCAGCTGTGGGACCTTGGCTGTGTGTGTTTCATAAAAAACAGAGTAATTAAACATGCTAGAAGGAGCTAGTGCTTGTTTCAGCACTCTCTCTCTCTCTCTCTCTCTCTCTCTCTCTCTTTCTCTCTCTTTCTCTCTTGTGTGTGTAGTGTGTGTGTGTGTGTGTGTGTGTGTGTAATCTCTGTGTGATCTGTGTTTCTGTCTGTGCCTGTGTTCAGCCAGGGTCTTGCTTTCTAAGCCTAGGCTGGGACTTTCAGTTCTTTTACCTTAAAGTGCTGGGACTGCATACATCTCCACTATAACTAGCTACTAATAGATTTCTTAGAGAAATAGCTACAATTTTTTCTCTCTGTAGTCAGTACCATTCTTTCTCTAAATCTGGCATCACAGGAAAAAAAGAATGCATTAGACTGGAACAATTGAAATCTTTTCTGAAGCTCAGTGGTGGTGGTGCTCACCTTTAATTCCGATGCTCAGGAGGGAGCAGCAGGCGGATCTCTGTGAGTTCGAGGTCAGCCTGGTCTACAAGAGCTAGTTCCAAGACAACTTGGACTGTTACACAAAGAAACCCTGACTCAAACCCTCCCCCTCTTCCCCAAAAAAATTTGTTTAGAAAGCTATGGTTATGACCTACAATTTAATGGAACAGGTATTGTTATGTTGCTCATTGTTGGGGCTGCACATGACACAGGGCTTTATTTGGCTTAACCCTTTTACTTTACAGGAAAAAAAAAACAGCAATCCAAAGAGCTGTGACTTTCTCAATTCAGCACAAATAAAGCTGTGAACTTTGTCTTGTTTGTGATTATGTAAACATCACATGTTCAGGAAATTTCTCTGTATGGCAAGGTCTTGAATATGTCTTCAGTAACCTCAAGAAAGTTGAGCTGCGCTCTTCTTCCTGTTATTCCTCCTTCTCTTCTTCATCTTCCACACCCTTCCCTTTCTTGTTTTCTTCTTTATAAGGCAGGTTCTCATCATGCATCTGAAGCTATAATTTTTTGTTCTTCTGTCTCAGCTGGACTTACAGATGTATGTCAGCATGCTGAGCTATATGATGCTGCCTTAAATAAAATGTAAACAACATTCTTCCTAGTTAGATCCAAATTTGACTTGATTACTTCCCTCATGACAAGCTGTGTGCACGTATGGAGAGGTAAACTTCGAGCAGGCTGATATACTCTATATTTGGTTTGACAAATGAAGGAAATGATATTCAGAATCCTAAATGACTTACTTTGTGAGTGGGAGAATAAGTTAGTAGATCTTTGTTAGCCAGGTCTCAACTTCTCAGAAGGAAGCTTTCCTTCTCATGGCTTCTCAGTCATAAATGCTATATTTAATCTTTATTAGAGTTCACTCAGAACTGACTTTATGGCTACAGTTATTTTGGCAAGATAGGTTTGTATTCAAAGACAATAAGGGTAGCAGTCAGTTTGCAAAAAACAATTTTAATAAGGCATTATTAACATATACAGAATTGAACCTATTTCAGTGAAGTTAGGAAAATATTTTGTCAGTGTGATCACTATTCCAAACAAGACACAGGACACCCCAACCCATAAACTTCTACAACAGCCTTCAAATGTGCTAGTCACACAGTGTGTTTAGATACTTGGTTGTTTGCTGCCTGGGTTGGGCTGATGCTGTATGGGAAACCAGCTGATCAGACCAAGGATTCACAGGTGTGACTGTGCCACAACAGTTAGAAGGTCACAGCTTCATACGACTGAATCATTGCAATGCATCTGGGTTTGCTGACACCGATGGCTCGTGTTGCTGTGAGCTTATTCCCACTCCTGTTTTCTGCAATCTGCTCTGAGTGAAAGAAATGACTTCCTAGGTCCTATTAAAGGTGCCACTGCAGGGCTAGGGAATTTCTACACATCACCATCATGAAAATAAACCAGGCTGTTTTAGAAAGATGACTTGATTGATTTTATGATCTTAAGACCTTATGTCCAGACGAGACAGGTGCAGTTGTTTTATGGCTGTGGGATTGCCAAGCCACTCCAAGGCTGTTTGCTTACAAATAACTTTAATCAGAAATCAAGTTACCATTCCACTAGACCAGTGCTGAAGTTTGAGTAATGAAGTCAGAACTAAAGAAACAGGCTTGCACTGAGGAGTTAAGTGTAGGAAAAAGACCAATGCAAGTCAGTGCAAATGCTGTTATTTAGTAAAGCTACTTACATAAAATAATATTCTACAGAAAAAATAGTTACATTCTCTGGGTGGTTGAAATATCTCATTAATTAACATTCTGAAAATGCATCTTTTTTAATTTTCATTGAACACTCTGATTAGTGAAAGGGGGGAAAAGAACTTGAGAAAATGAAGTTTATAATTTGATTTAATCCCATCAAATATTCATCTTCTTCCTATTGACAACAGCATTGAGTCTCAACCAGATAAAGCCTTTGACATTTCCAGCCCTCACACAGAACATAAATCATACACATCTCAGTTAAGTCAGGATTTATAAACTCTATGTTTATCAGCTTTTGTGCCTGTAAGCCACTGACATCATCATTAGAAAATCTGGGCCCCTGGAAGCTTTTGCACTCAATGTTAATGTTAGTATATACTGAAACTTTAAACACAAGTATGTGTTATATTATTCTATAAATATATTAATGTTTATATTATATTTATATAATTCAAACACTGGAGTTCTTTACCCGCCAAGACTAAGTTTAGTGCTGTGTGTCCAAGGACACCAAGAGAGCAAAGAACAACAGCTTACTATTCAGTGGATGAACAGGCAGAACTTCCTTTCCGGTTTTGAGAGCAGATATTGGTAAAGCAAGACTTCCACGTGGCATCTTTAATAATAGGTTCTGGGTTCCTCTGTGTCTTCCTTCTGCCTGGTAGCTTCATCCCTAAACTGTTTTCCCACCTCTTTTTACTATTAAATAATCCACCTGGATTTTTCTGTGACAACTTGTGTCTTCATGCTTGGCATGTACATTGATTTCTAAAAAGCTACTAGTTTGGCAAGTTAGACCATGTAAACCTTGTGATTAAATGGTTAGATAATAAAACCACAGCATCGCCAGACAGTTTCCCATGTAGACATGCCATGCTTCAATGCCCTTATCTGTATCAAGAGCCACCACAAGCCTGTGACTGAACAGCAACATGTTTGTGAAGCTTGGATGACAATACCTAGAATAAAATTTGCTAAAGTAAAGGTCATGCAGTATTATCGATCTTGTAATTATTTTGCCCAACTATTATCATGTTATTGCCTAACATATATAATGGTAGTTATTTAACATTTTATTTTCAAGGAACCAAATATTCTTAAATGTGTCTTAATTCTGTCTTTCCCACATTCATTTCATTCCATTTGGAGCCCAAGTTTAAGACTGGGTGGAAATTCAGAGCTAACTTAGAGAAGGCAGTGCATTTCCATTGGTGCCTTAATCAGTAATAAAATGACAAATTCCTCTTTCACATAGATTTGGAGTCTGTTGATAGAAATCTGTGCTTGTGTCTCCCTCCCACACCATATTTCTTCCTGTATTTCTTTTTATATGTTTTTACAAACAAAACTTTGAGGAAGTGGTTTGTGTATGGTTTAGGAATCAGTCATAGATTTAATAGTCCTGTGACCTTGTGCATAGCCTCTTAATTTTATCTCCTACAAATGGGAATAGATAACATATTACATCAAGAATTAGATGGGATAATGCAGGTAATTTGCTTAGCATGGCCCTTGATGCTCAGTAAATGTTAGTTATTAATGTTCTGATGTGAGTTATCATCATCCAAAGGCAACACTGAAATTAGAATTGGAACAACACAGGCTCTGATGTCAGGGAAGACAAGGTAGGTCACTTAACCTCTCTGAACCATAGCGTGCTCTTATGTTCAGGAAAGAGAACAAGGCTGCCTAAGGGGCAAGCATGTAAACTAAGTGAGATGGTGTCCACAAGACACACCAGGCATGATACTGAGCAATAGCCAGCTTTTAATTTAGTCCAAGCTAAAGCCAGTCAGTAAAGACTTCTGTCAGACCATTCACAACCCACCTATTGAAGAGATTACAATAATCATCATTCTATTTATGTATATTTACACATGTGTGTGTCTTTTATACTGACATCAAATTAATAGCACTGATTTTATTTTTCTAATATAATTCCTTGGTTTAATTATATTTTGCAGTTCATCTTCAGTACCCATACAAGTTTCCTTGTATTCCTGTGTATTTACGGTTTTGTTATTTTCCCCACTAAACCTAAACTTAAAGAATTTACACATTAGCCACTTTTCTGATATTATATGAATGATTATTTTCTCAGGAATCTCTTTCCCTTTCCTTTATTATACTAGTAAACAAAAGTATATTTTTAATGATATCACCACTAGCTAAACCTTAATAGTGTTCATTCATTCTGAAGCTAAGCAGGTAATCATTTCTCCATAGCTATAGAAGATATCTCAGTTTTCCCCATAATTTGATTTTCTTTCTTATTTGATTCTGTTAGCCACCTGGAATTGAGTTTACTAAGTAGTGTGAGAAGTGATTCCAGTCGCTTTCCTCTGAATTGCCAACGCACAGTGTCTTCACATTTCTGTTTATCATTTTCAACAGTAGGTCATGCCTCTTTTTGTAGATGTTTCTTTGATGGTTGAATATTTTTATGTGATCTCAATAGATATTTATCCTCCTTGTTGTGTGGTAAGATATTTAAATTTATATTGCATTTTCTTTTGCTTGTTCCCATCACAGCACTGAGGTACACCTCTCTTTAGCTACTCAACCATTTAACTTGATTTGTAGCCCCTGACATTGAGCCACATTCTCTTGATGTTCTTCTTGAAAGAAATTCAGTTGACCTACTTTTTCTTTTATGTGGTTCAATCTTTTTCCATATTTAAAAAACCTTCAAGTGTTCTGATTTTTGGTTGTCCAGTATGATTACTTTTGCAGTGTAGTGGGAAATAAACATTTTAGTGAGAAACATAGACAGAGAAAAATCTAACAAAGGAAATATGGACTCAATAGAGCAAAATGCTAGAATTATTATGAAAAATACAAACCACCAGATATGCAATGATGCACTGTTAATAAACTGCTTATTTTACTAATGCTAAGGTAAAATCTCTAAGAGGTGAAGTTAGTTGATCTAATTCATAGCCAATAAGGAATGAACCATTTCAAACATACATCTTGACATTTTGTGGTGTCTGCACCAACAGTGTAAGGTGAACAAGTTGGAGCATGATGGAAATGTAAAATTTTAAAGCCTGATCCCAAACACACTATATCAGAATATATGAAAATGGGTCCAGCTGATGTGGGATTCCCCTATGTATGCTATGAATACAATTGGTTAATAAAGGAACTCTCTTAGGCCTGTGGTAGGGTAGAACAGAGCTAGACAGGGAAAACTAAACTGAATGCTGGGAGAAAGAAGGACAGAGTCAGAGAGAAGTCATGTAGCTTTGCCAGACACAGATGCCAGGACATTACTTGGTAAGCATCAGCCTCGTGGCAATACACAGATTACTAGAAATGGGATAAATTAAGATCTAAAAGTTCACCAATAAGAAGCTAGAGCTAATGGGCCAAGCAGTGATTTCAATCATATAGTTTCTGTGTGATTATTCTGGGCCTGAGCTGCTAGGAGGCCAGAAAACAAACAAGTGGTCTTCCTACTACATCCAGCAGTACATGCTAAGCAGGCATCCTTAGTAACTGATGGGTTCTGCATTTTGAGAGTAATAGACATGAGATAATTTCTCTACACTATTAATTTTTTGTGGACAGAATCATCTGACAGAGGACTAATCTCCAAAATATATAAAGAACTCAAGAATCTAGACATCAAAATACAAAGTAATCCCATTTTAAATGGAGTACGAATCTATACAGAGAATTTTCAGCAGAAAAAAACTCAGATAACTGAAGACATTTATGGAATTGTTCAACATCCTTAATCATTAGGGAACTGCAAATCAAAATGACTCTGAGATACCATCTTACACCTGTCAGAAAGGCTAATATCAAAAACACTGATGACAGCTTATGTTGGCAAGATCTGCAGTAAAGGGAACTCTCCCCCACTCCTGGTGGGAGTGAAAACTTGTATACACACTTTGGGAATTAGTCTGGCAGTTTCTCAAAATTTGGAAATCAATCTACCTCAAGATCCAGCAATACCACTCTTGGGCATATACCCAAAGGATGCACAATCATACCACAAGGACATGTGCTCAATTATGTTCATAACAGCATTATTCATAACAGCCAGAACCTGGAAACAGCCTAGATATCCCTCAACTGGAAAATGAATGAAGAAAATGTGGTACATTTATACGACAGAGTAAATAATAATCCTGTTTGAAAGTTTCAGGGAAATAGATGGAACAATAAAAAATTATCCTTATTGTGGTAACCCAGACCCAGAAAGACAAACAAGGTATGCACTCACTTGTAAATGGATATTAGATGTAAATCAAAGAATAACCACAATACAATCCACAGTCCCTGAGATGTTGGGTAATGAGAATATTTTAAGAGGGATTGATGGCTCACCCTGGGGAGGGGAAATAGAAAAGATCTCCTTAGTCAACTGGAAGTGGGGTTGTTGTAGGGAATGGCTGGGAGCAGAGAGCATGAGGGAACAGGATGGTGGAGTTGGAGGAGGGATGGAGAGGGAGAACAATGAAAGAGATATCTTGATAGAGAAGGTCTTTATGGGGTTAGAGAGAAACCTGGTACCAGGCAAATGTCTAGAAACCCACAATGATGACCCCAGGTAGGGCTCCTAGCAATAGTGGAGAGGGTGTCTGAACTGGCCTCTTCCTGTCATCAGATTAGTGACTACTCTAATTGTCTTCGTAGAACCTTCATCCACTAACTGATGGATGCAGATGCAGAGACCCCACAGCTAAGCCCTGAGCTGAGCTCCAGAAATCCAGTAGAAGAGAGGGAGGAGAAATTATATGAGCAAGAATGGGGGTCAAGATCATGGCAGAGAAAGCAGCAGAGACAGCTCACCCTAGCTCGTGAGAGATCAATGACTCTAGACAAACATCTAGGACATCTTCATGGGAATAACCTAGTCCATCTGCGTGGGTGACAGTAGTGTAGCATAGTCTGTTTGTAGGGGCTCTAGCAGTGGGGACAGGATATGTCTGTGGCGTATGAGATGGCTTTTGGAACCCATTCCCTATGGTGCAATGCCTTGTTCAGCCTTGATGTAGAAAGAGGAACTTGGTCCTGCCTCAACTTGACATGCCAAGCTTTATTGACTCCTCATGGAAGCCTTACCATCTCTGAGGAGTGAACGTGGGAGGTAGAAAGAAGGTGGGGGAGGGAATGGGAAGATTGGAAGAAGGAGAAACTGTAGTTTATATGTAAAATAAATAAAAAAATTTAAAAGAAAACACAGTATGACAAGAATAGGTAAGCTAAACTCTTAAGTAAGTTTGCTCAAACTTTATATTATTTGGGGTATTTTCTGTTGTAGGTAGAACCTTACTGTGTACTGTGGTATACATAACAGCATTCCTATTATTTCTTATGTTCTGTGACACTATCTCTGGAGATATGTAAGCAAACAACTACTAAACTCAAACAGGAAATTG
Organism: Ondatra zibethicus; assembly: GCA_004026605.1. NCBI lineage: Eukaryota > Metazoa > Chordata > Mammalia > Rodentia > Cricetidae > Ondatra > Ondatra zibethicus. The sequence goes on along the minus strand of PVIU01001638.1, from coordinate 189,764 downwards.
AAGACAGACCAAAGTAATGATACCATCAAAGTCCAACTTAGTAAATCAATGAATTTACTGGAGCCATTTATAACAATGTGAGTGAGAGTTCACTTATAAGAATGTGGATGATCAAAGGCAGCAGCATAATCAAGAGTTCAACCCCACCATGGAGGACAGCTTATAAAATGAACACTAGAGTACTACAGGACTTGTAGGTAGCTCCATGAGTCAGAGACTCTGCTAAGCTCTCCTTACTGCTTATATAACTTTGGTGAATCAAGATCCTTGCAAATCTGAAAACTTGGAGGGACTCTCTGAGACTTGTAAACTGCTTACTTCCTGGGTCTTAAGGACCCTCCCTTTAGAGCTTCTCAAGTCTTAATTAGTGTTCTTCCTGGACAAAATGTTTTAATTGGAAGAGGTATTTCTGATGCTCCAGCTTGCTAAGTGATAATAGTAATCTCAAAAACTAAGCTGCAGCATCAGAAATTAGAAATTGATTGACACCACTGATAAATGTAACAGACTTGGATTGAGGTTAATCTTCACAACCATTCTCCTGGGGGACACTTCCCTAGAGGATGATGCCTAATAGAAAAGTTGTTCTAATCCGAACATCAAAGCTTCATTCCTAATTTCTCGTGATGAGAGTAGAGGCATGTGATCCAATCTGTGCAGTGAATGTTTAGGTGAAATCTTTTGAATATTCCTCAGAAATATGGCATTATTCTGTAAAAATGGCTATGCCTGGAAGTATTTTCTTCCATTTTTGTTTTGGTTTAGAGATCATTCTTACCACAGGGAGGCTGTAAGTTTGAGAAGGCTTATTACATGAAAACAGAGTAAAGGTCATAATTGAGTTAATGCTCTTTAAGCCCAGAAAGCACACATAATTGAGCACATGTCCTTGTGGTATGATTGTGCATCCTTTGGGTATATGCCCAAGAGTGGTATTGCTGGATCTTGAGGTAGATTGATTTCCAATTTTTGAGAAACTGCCAGACTAATTCCCAAAGTGTGTATACAAGTTTTCAGGAGTGGGGGAGAGTTCCCTTTACTGCAGATCTTGCCAACATAAGCTGTCATCAGTGTTTTTGATATTAGCCTTTCTGACAGGTGTAAGATGGTATCTCAGACCATTGTTTTGGTCATATTAGTTGGTTTGTTTTATTAATAGTTAAGACTGATGAAACAATTACATTCAACATGAGGGAGATGCTGCATTATAAAATCTTGCAAATATTTATGTACATTTATTTTTGTTTTTCTAAAATAACTAGAATGAAACAAACTACAAATATAAGTAATTGGCACAATACTATTGATAGAATGGCATCTGGAGGTAGTTAATGCATGAACCACATTTTTATTCATTAATGTATGAAGCTTGCCTTCATTAGCAACAAGAATAAAACTCATCAGAAACCACATTAGGAAAATTCCTTTGCAGTAGGCTGCTTTGTATTATTGTACTAAATCTTGGGAGAAGATTAATAGTGAATATGTACCTAGGTGTCTTTGTATTCAGTGATAATGAAAAATTTTTGTGATATAGAAAAATCTCTGAAATATAATTTTGTCACTTTATTATACATTGTTCTTTTTTGTTTTAAAGTAATTGGCTTCAGAAGGAGTACTTAAGTCTTAGAGGAATGGGGAAATATTCATTTTCATCCCCTTATTCATAATCTAACATTTTAATGGTCAAAAATACAATCTCACTGCTCATGATTTAGTCATAGTTCTGTCTGGGAAAAGAATTTAGAATAGAGAAATGGTTCAGTGGTTAAGATCACTTGATACTCTACCTCAGGACTTGAGTTCTATTCCCAGCACCTATGTTGGCTAGCTCACAATTGCTTATAACTCTAATTCCAGTGGATCCAGCACCTCTTTTAGCCTCTGTGGGAATTGGCACATGGATACATACTCTCTAACATAGAGAGACTTCAATAAAAATAAAAATATAAACATTTTTAAAGAACCTCTAGACAGCTGTATTAAGGAAATCTCCAGGAATCGCTCATTTAAAGCTGGCAAACAACAATGAAGACAGCAGTAAACCCATGATATCAGATGCTGGGGCTTTAGCTTGCTTTTGTCTTGCTCACACTACAACAGAACTCTGAGGTCAACTGGTAGAATAATCCTAGTGGGGATCTCTAGGTGATGCTCATTTATCTCCTGCTCCATCTACCAGACAATTCATTTTAATATTTGAAATACAGGAAATGCTGATCTCTGTCTGCAAACTCTGACTTCACTTCCTTCTTATCATATGATTCTCCTTTAAGCCTTATCTAACTGAATCACACACACTTGGCTTTGTTCTCTGCTCCTTTCTGCTCTGCATGCCACTTTCCTTTTCCCAGATAGAGCCTCTATCAGTACTAAAAAGCTATTATTAATCCACACCAAAAAAGTAATTTTCCAGATACATAGAGAAATTGTGTCCTCCATGTTCTCATTTTCATCTCCCTGACTGTTCTTAATTCCCACCCATTGTCCAGGTGAGCTCTTCTCAGTCGAGCAGAGAACTTTAGAGTATGTGCATGTGTGCTTGTGTGTGTCCATTTTTGCAAAGGCAGTCCATCTTTGCTTAGAATGTCCTTTTACTAAACTACAGATTTTTATAGTTTGTGGGAAAGTTATCTCAGATATGTGCTTTGTTTACTTGCATTCTCCACTTTATGTTGGGTAATCCTATGGTATTATACTCATCCACTGGGTTTCAAGAATTTTTGCTTCTTTTTGTTCGTGAACATCTGTGTTTCTCATAAAACATGTGCTCCTTGATAGAGATTGCCTCATCATGAATCTCTAGAAGTCAGTTTTGTGCCTGGCATAAGGATGCCAAGCTTTATATTTCCTGATAAGTGAGTAAATAAATGAAAAATTGATCTTGATGTGCTCACTTACTACATATCTCAGCCTGTAAGGTTTAAACTCAAACTCTAAGTCTGTAGAATTTGAACCTAGAGAGTTTATGACGCTTGAGGGGCATTGCTCAGGTTTGGGAGTGTTAAATTAGCCACCGGAGGGAGCCCATATACCATGAATTTAGAAAGTCATTACCATTCACGAATTAGTTTAATTAAATATAATTGTAAGGTGAGTCTTTAAAGTGCAGGGAGTTTTCCAGTTCTGAAATATTAACTAAACTAGTATGACATCTGAAACTCAGTAAGTTAAAACTCTCACAGATGCCATTTTTAATTACACAAGATAGAAGACAATTGAAAAAAGTTCTGGAATCTAGGATGTGTTTTGTTTTATTATTATATTATATATATTATATTATGTTATATATTATATATCATTATATGATATAAATTGTTATATATTATATTATTTATTATAATGACACTATTATTTTTATTGAATTTATAGCTGTATGGTCATTGAACATCTTTCCAATAACGATTTTCAAAAATAATATTATATGAATAGATCAGTTATACCATCAGAATTTTATGATAATATTGAGTAATAACCAGTTTAGGTGTGCTGGTTATTAACTGAGCAACCTGACATTTGAACTTTAATATTGGAGATATGATGAGGTCATTATATATATTCTATAGATGTATATAAGTCAGAAGATTTCTAGCTTAAGGAAATTTTAAAATTAATTTGATGGCCATTGTGGTGCAAGTTACCAAAACGGAAAGTTTTATAAAAACAAACAAACACACACTCACCCAGGGACACAAATATTCTATCCTTAGATCTTTTGAGCTTTCTGGCATAGGCTTTAAATGTATTAAACGTTTCTGTTGTTAATTATCTGAGGCAGTGATTACCTTTAGGTACAGGCATATAGCCTATACAGTAGAAATCATTTCTTTTTTTTTAAAACGATAACATCAACATCCAAATTCAATCTCAGTTGACATTATTGACTGTCTGCTCAGCTGACAGCCTCACTCAAGTCCTGGCATTACAACAGTGACTGTGATAAACAGTGGGATGCCTGCGAATTACCCAAAGTCTGTAACAGCTGGACTGGTGAGGAAGGAAATTGTCATTGTTGCTAGCACTCTGTTTGAGGTGTCTCTGTGAAGAAAATATCAACCTCTGGAGTATGACTGACACCCCAACTCAGCACAGCTCAGATTTCAGATGGCTCCTCCAGATAACAGAATAAGTTCAGAGGAGAAATGTTTGATGAGCTGAACTATATGAGGACACAGAGGGTGACAAAGCTTTCAAATATCACACAAATGCTGGATAGTTACAAGTTAGCCTTTTCAAAATATTTCTTGAGGGTTATGACTTACCTTTTCATTCTCTAGTGATATCTCCCAGACCATGGTTTGAGGACATGGGTTGCTAGGGACCTGATGCTGTACCAGGTGAGGAAGACTTTGTGCACTATTTTCACAAAGTGTTTTAAATTTTCTGCCAATCTTTCCCTTCTCCCCCCTAAATATGCAACTAATATTTGGAGGAAGCAGGTCTGAGATAAAAGCAAGTGTGTATGAGATCAAAATCCAGTTTGTTCTTTCTTAGCACTGTGTTTAACCTTTTTATTTTAAAATGTTTTCAAGTGATTCATTAAAATTTTACACATTTGTGACTTGTCATAACATGGTTTGATGAATACATACACTTATTAGTGTTCAAGCCAAGATAAACACATGTGTCAAAACCACTTGATTTGTGGTAAAAAAAAATCATTTTTTTCTAGCTTTTAAACAGGATGTTTTTCTGCTTTAAAACAGGGTTATTTAGAAGATTTGCTATTAGTTTATTACACATTCTGGACATTTATCTTTTCATTTTTATTTTTATAATTATTGAACTGGAATTATATCACTCCCCCCTTTCTTTCCTCCAGTCTTCCCCCCAACTCACTCTCTCAGGATCCCTCTCATGCCCCACCACTTTCAAGTTGATAGCCTTTTTTCTGTGACTATATTTGCTACATACAACTATACATACATATACCTGTACATGTATGTATATATGACACCTATGCATACACACATACACACATGAACACACATATGTGTGTTGCAACCTGCTGAGTCCATGTTTGCTGTTTGTGTGTCTATGTTTTCAAGACTGAGCACACTACACTGGACTACCAATAAGGGTGCTCATTCTTGAAGAGGCTAATTACACTTCCTCCAGCAGTCAATAATTGACTATAGTAGTTTGTCTATGGGTGGAACTTCTCAAAATGTTTTCCTCTTCAACATTAACATGACCATTGATATTGCTATAATTCTAGTCTTTCTTATGGAACCATTCTATGAGAAACTCTTTCACAGTAGACTTCTTGGTATTCTGGCTCTTACAATTTTCCAACCATTCTCACTGAGCCATACATGCAAGCTCTATGGTGTAGATGTAACTATTTGGTCTGGTCTCCCAGAATCCTTTGAACTCTGTATTGTGTCCATCTCTGGTTTTCTGTGATGGCCTCTGTTTGCTATAGAAAGAAGCTTCTTTAACGAGGGGTGGTAGCTACACTTACCTTTGGGTATAAAAATATTATTTAAAATGTAGTTAAATATATGGAAGTCTAGCTAAATGGTGGTGGTAGATTCTCTTCTGTGATACATGACCTCAGTAGCCCCAGTTAGCTAGCTAACTTTTTCATACCAGGCATGATCTCCTTACCGAGTGGGACCTAAGTCCAGTTAGACATCTATTAGTTAACAAAACCACATGAGTGCCACGATTTTACCTTTACAAATATCTTGCCATTCTTATTATTGTTGTGGTACTGTGGGATAATGCTTTTGTACAACGTAAAGATTTGTCACTTGTATTGGTTTAATAAACTGCCAATTGGCCAGTAGCAAGGCAGGAAGTATAAGTGGGGCAACCAGACTAAGAGAATTCTGGGAAGAGGAAAGGCAGAGACACAGTCACCTTTCAGACACGAAGAAGCAAGATGAGATACCTTACTGAGAAAAGGTACTAAGCCATGTTGCTAAGCATAGACAAGATTTATGCATTAAAGTTGTAAGAGTTAGTTAATAATAAGCCTAAGCTAATAGGCTAAACAGTTTATAATTAATATAAGCCTCTGTGTGTTTCTTTGGGTCTGAACCACTGAGGGACTAGGAGGGCCAGACTTCCATCTACATTGTGGTTCATACATGTCATTCCTTGGCAGGATTATTAATTGCTTCCCTCCCTTGGCCACATTTGAAGTACTTCCTGGTAATATAGAAACTTGTACCAGGCAGTGGCACATGCCTTTAATCCCAGCACTCAGGAGGCAGAGGCAGGTGGATCTCTGTGAGTATGATGCCAACCTGCTCTACAAGAGCTAGTTTTAGGACAGGCTTCAAAGCCACAGAGGCATGTTGTCTCAAAAAAACAAAAACAAAAACAAAAAACAAACAAAAAAAGAAGCTAGATTGCAGGAAGGAGACTTTCAAGATAGAGTCAACTCCAATCATCTAAGTCCTAGGCTATAAGCATGCTAAAAGACAACCAAAAACAACAGCAGTATCTTATATTGTTTAGTGAATTACTTGTATGCTGATCAACCCTTTGGCAGAAGATCTGTCCTATCTGGTATTGATAATTAGTCTGTGGTTCTTCTGATGAGCATTGTCAGACCATGTGAGTTAACTTACTCATCTTTCCTTAAATGTGTATTTTCTAAATATTTTCTCCCACTAAATAGGATGCTTTTTCCATTGTCTCCATTCCTGTACTGTGTTTACTGTGACATATCTAATTTATCTAATTTTCTGGTTGGATTTCCTGTTCTTTGAAGACTTATCCCAGGAGACTTTGTCTATTTAAAGGTTTTCAGTCATTCACCACGTTTTTTCCCTACAGGTTTCAAAGACTCATATCTTACAGTTAGCCTTTAATTCAGTTTAAGGTGATTTATATTGATGATAGCAGATAGGAGTTCAGTTTCTTATGTATGTATGTATGTATGTAGACAACTAATGTCCTAGCACCAATAATTACAGATTATCTTCATTCAATGCATGATCTTAACATTTTTGCTATATTAGTTAGGTAAAGATGCAAAGGTTCATGTTTAGGCCCTGTATTTTATTCCATTGGGCTACACATCTTTTTTCTCTAATGTCATGCTGTTTTTTTCTCTATTATTTATAGTATATTTTAAAATCAAATAGCATGATAATTCAAACTTTTTTCTTTTATTGCTTGGTTGCTTCAGTTATTGGGCATTTTGTGGGTCCATATCAATTCAAAAATTATTTGTATTTTGAAAGAAATTATATTGGATTTGTAAGTTACAGAGTGCTTGAATATTTTTAAATATTTTTTTAAGTTAACATGAACATTTTTTTTGTGAATGGGAGTGTTCAAGCACTCATATGCATGCTGTATAGTGTGTATTCAGTTATATGTTTATATGTGTGCATGTTGTGTGAAGATCAGAGGTTGACACTGGGTTTAGTCTGTATTTCCTCTCCTTCGGCCTCTTTCCTCCTTTTTAAACATTTTTTTAATTTTACTTTTTTTTGAGACAGATTCTTTTGCTAACCCTGGAATTGAGGAATTTGGCTAACTTAACTGGCTGGTAAGCAGGTTCCATGGATCTGCCTGTCTTGCCTGCCCTATCCAAACCCAGCTCTGAGGTTATAGATAGCTGGTACTATGGCAAGCTTTAATGTATGTTCTGAGTATCAGAACTCTGGTTTTTATGTATTTCCATCAAGAACTTTACCTACAGAGCCATCTCCTTGTCCAGTATAGGTATCATAACAATATAAATTATTCTAATCCATTAGTATGTGAGGTCTGTCTATTTCTTTGTATTTTCTTCCATTTCTTTCATCAGTGTTTTGTATTACTTTTGGTGTTAAAATCTTCAGCTCTACAGTTAAACTTGTTCACAAATGTTTTGTTTATTTATTTTAAAAATTGAAAATTGGATTGCTTTCTTGACTTCCAGTTTAGTTGTGTTTCTATCCTGAAATTTTGACAGATTAAAAAACAATTATAGCAGTTTTTGAGGTTTTTATATGCTTGAAATTATGTCAATTACAGTTTTACTTCTTTCTACCAACTTCAATGCCTTTCTTTATTTCTGTGTTATAATTGCTCTGATTCTACCCTGCAAAGCCATGTGAAATTAGTAGTGAAAATGTCATCTTTTCTATGACCCAGATTTGAGAAAGCAATCCTTTCATTTCTCCCCATTCAATAGTGTACTAGCGGCAAGCTGCTATGCATGTTCTTTATCATGTTGAGTCATATTCCTTCTACAGTTTGTTTGATCAGTTTATAATCATGAAGGGGTGCTGATTTTGTGGTTATATTGTCTGCATCTACTGGCATGTTGGGATAGCCTGATATTCTTTTAATTAACTACCTGGAATTCTTATCATCATTCTTATCATTGCATCAATGTCACACAGGGATTTTTAAAACCAGTTTCAGGTGAGGTCCATTTGCCTCTACATTCTGTTCTCCTCTGTCCCTAGATATTTCAAATTTGTAGCTCAAATCTTTCCAAAGAATATATTTTACATGAAATAGAGTTCAGATTCTAACAAAAAATATTTTTCAGATGATACTTACATTTCAGTATGATATATATTTCAAATGCACATATTTTTATATGTGAAATAAATGTCAACATATTTCAGATGACACCTCTACAATCTGGGTCTTGCAATCAACTTTTGCATTCTATTTGGTTTTGTAAAACATAAAGTAATAAGTTGATTTCACAAACCACTAATTGATCATAGTCCAGTTTTAGAAAAAAATAATCTTCACTTAACTTCTGAGGTTTTTGTTGTTGTGAGATAAGTAGTTTGAAAAGATTAACTTCAGAGGACTAGGAGCTGTTTAGGTGAAAGGAGGATAAATGTTGATGGAGAGATTTACTGTGTTTTGATTTAATTTAATTTGAAATCCATTAAAGACCTATATTTAGCTCCTTAATTATAAATAGGATTTGTTTTGTTGGAGCTTATAAAATGTAATCTTTATTATTTCTTCAAGTGTATTTTGAGAGAAGTCATTCTTATATTAACTGGGGGTACTTAATCAAATCAGTCAGGATAATAGTGGCTTCTGGATCTAATGAGACAGAGGACCTCTGAATTGTCGTGCGTTTTGTTTTGTTTTGTGGGTTATGATATCCCTGGAGATGTTTTAATGGACTTGGTTCAGTAACCTTTGGCCACTATTTGCTACCTTTTGCCTCTGGAGGGTTCTGTGCTGAGCCAGCAGATCTCTAGCACTATAGGGGGTTTCTGTGCTGAGACAGTAGATCCCTAGCACTATAGGGGGTTTGAAGCTCTTTCTCCTATACCCTGTTATTTTGAATCCTCCCATCTCATCCATTGAGAAAAAGCCTTTTAAAAATGTCCTTTGCTTGTAGTGATTTTTTTCTTTTAAAATCCATCTTAGTCCAGAAAGCAAAAGGTGGAAATTGAAATATGTAGGAAATTTCCATTGTCCTTGAAATGAACAGATACATAACTACAGTTAAATTAAAATGGATACTTTGCAAACAAACATGGTTACCAATATATTCTTTCCATTGATGGTATTCCTTTGATTTAGTATTTTCTAGTCAGCTTGGATCTCTATTTTTAAGGTGATTAGACAAACTGAGTGGATTTCATCTAAGTCACATCTATGGCAATCCTGCTAAAGATTATAGAGTATGTGTTGTGAATTAGCTTGGTATGATAAATAACAAAGCCAGCTCAAGAAGAACAGTTATATTTTAATGGTTAAAAAGGGGAAACTCATGCTACAAGAGTGGGAAGTCCGACATCCTATCAGTCTGGAGGGGCAACGTGCAGAGAGAGAGAGAGAGAGCGGGCACCTGGGTCCTCCTGGTTTTTCTACCTGGGCCCCAGGTAGCCACACCCTAACTAGATGTGATTGGTTGATAGAGTTTCCCCATCTTCTTCCCCTTTTGTCTAAACAAGATTGATCCAAACCCAACATGGCTATATACAATAGGAACAGATACCAAATATAAAATTACAAACAATAAACAATATTAAGCAAGGAACACATAACAAAAGTTTTACTAAACATTCTATTTCAAGGAGTCTAAATATTACATTGAAATTAAGCTTGGCCAAATCATGAGGAAAGTAACTACAATTATCTAATCTTCAACTCTGTCAGACATCTGAGAAGGGAAACAATATTACTTGAGTGAAAAGGAAGTGCAATTGAGAAACTTCCAAAATGTGCAACAAATGACAGAGACAACTGACTACCTGGGCAATCACCCAAAGTCTCATTTGCAATGTTGATGCAACCACTTTGGCTAAGGCCTAGCATAACTGACATACCATTTTCAAAGGCAAGACACTTTCCAAAACTATCTTACCCGGTCTTGGCAGAATATGACAGTCCTGTTTTATCCATTTATGGATACCCTGTATCTCTGTCAGTGGTTGAGGTATGGGCATTTCTTTGCCCAAAGGCCAGTTCTGCCAAGAAGAAAGGCTCCAGGTGGAGTGTCTTTGGTGCTCAACATTCTCTCAGGAATAGATTGGTGTTGCCAGGAGTGATTGTGTCTCACAGAACTCTAAATTAGATTAAAGGCCATTTTCTACAGCTCCTTAAAGAGGTTGAAGATTATCTATCTGTACTGAATATAATCTCTGTATATCTAAAGAACCTGATTAGTCTAATTATAAATATGACAAACATAGATGACTATTGATCTGTAATTCTCAATACCTATCTAACTTAAAGACTAAGACAATAAACAACTGTGCAATAAATGAGGACAATGACCTTCAAATGTAAACAATGTATAAGTATCTTGATCAGAAGTAGTAATGTACACTGTGGTATGGTAAATATATATATATATATATATATATATATATATATATATATATATATATCAATACATAATGTTTTAAACAGAGGTAGAAGCATACATGCATATAATATTCAATATAATTTAACTTTGTATCCATATACAAGAATCTATACCAATATAATTGTCTAAAAAATCCTCACGGATACCAATCTATTATCCCATCATCCAATTATCCCTCTTTTTTTGTTAAAACAATCCCTGAGCCTATAAAATTCCTCCCCATCCCTCAACCATACACCAATTATAATCAATCACTAAATGATGTCCCTAAGCCTGAGGGCAAACTTTGCTAGGAGAGGGGATGTAGTCCTCTAAAGTTGCTTCCAGCTGTCATGGGGCAACGTTCTTTCTAGGGGAACCTGTTAAAGTAAATGATGGTTAAATTCCAAGATTAATATTTGGCCTGGGAAAATTGCAAATAGTCTCTGAGTATTTTGTGGAGGTCTGGCCAGAATATTGTAAAATAAGTGCACCATTTCAGATAACCAAGTTGGAACCATGTTGTACAGCTGGTATCCAAAACGGGTCTTGTAGTAGCACTATCAGCATCATGATGTCATTTTAACCAGGTGGAGTCTTCGTTGTGGGGCCCCATCTTCTTCCTGGAAACCATTTCATTTTCCTAGAGAAATAAGCTGGACCATTATCTGTCTTCATTTGTGCAGGTATACCCATGATGGCCATGACTTCTAATAAATGGGTGATTACTGAATCAGCTTTTTCTGAGCTTAAAGCAGTTGCCCACTGAAAACCTGAATAAGTGTCAATGGTGTGGTGTACATATTTTAATTTGCCAAATTCTGCAAAGTGAAACACATCCATCTGCCAAATTTCATTTCTTGAGTACCCTTTGGGTTAGTCCCTGCAAGTAGTGGTGTTTTGTTATAGAAAGAGCAAGTAGGGATCCAGACCCTGGTAAGTGGGTCCCAGCCCATCCCCAAGGCTTTTTGTCCACTTAGGGCCCCCCTCTACTGGCTTTGCTGCTTATCCCAACCCTGCTCGCCCCCGGGCATCCCTTGTCATCTGAGTGGTCCTAGCTGCACCCGAACTCAGCCTTTCTGGGCTGAGGCCTTGGGGGAAGGGTGAGCACACTGCTAGAGGGACCGCCCTTGTCCCACAGAGTCCAGCGGAGCAGAGCGGGCAACTCTCAGTAAGCCCGCCCTTGGGACTGGGAATCCCTGGGCGAGGAAGGAGCCCAAACAGCTTCTGCAGATTCATCCGGACCCTGGAACCCGTGGGCGAGCAAGGAGCCCCAACCAGCTTCGGCAGATTCATCCAGACCCCAGAAGAGATGGGCAGGCACCAATAAAAGAATTCATCCAACAACCTGAAAAGCAACATGATAACACCAGAATCCAGCGATTATGGAACAGGAAAATCCAAGCAACATATCCCAGGAGAAGTAGAAGAAATTGACTTTAAATGTAACTTTATGAAAGTTGTAGAGACCTTTAAAGAAGAGGTGAAAAACTCCTTTATAGAAAGAGATGAGAAAACTAACAAAAAGTTAGAAGAAATGAATAAATTCCTCAAAGATACCCTAGCAAACCAAGAAAAAGCAATCAAACAGGTAACGGAAACAGTTCAAAACTTGAAAACTGAAATGGAGGCAATGAAGAAAACACAAACCGAGAGATGGCGGGAAATGGAAAATCTGGATAAACGAACAGGAACCACACAGGCAAGTATAACCAACAGAATACAAGAGATAGAAGAAAGAATCTCAGATGCAGAAGATACAATAGAGAAAATAAACTCAGTGATAGAAGAAAACAACAAATCCAACAACTTTGCAACACAAAACATCCAGGAAATCTGGGACACCATGAAAAGACCAAACCTAAAAATAATTGGGATAGAAGAAGGAGAAGAATTCCACTCCAAAGGCCCAGAAAATATATTCAACAAAATTATTGAAGAAAACTTTCCGAACCTAAAGAAGGATATTCCTATGAAGGTTCAAGAAGCATACAGAACACCAAATAGGCTGGATATAAAAAATCATCCCCTCGCCATATACTAATCAAAACACAAAACATACAGAATAAAGAAAGAATATTAAGAGCCACAAAGGAAAAAGGTCAAGTAACATATAAGGGTAAACCTATCAGAATTACACCCGATTTCTCTATGGAAACCATGAAAGCCAGAAGGTCTTGGATAGATGTGCTGCAGAAACTAAGAGACCATGGGTGCAAGCCCAGACTACTATACCCAGCAAAGCTTTCTTTCACCATCGATGGGGAAAACAAGATATTCCAGGCTAAAAAAAAATTAAGAAATATGTAGCCACAAACCCAGCCTTACAGAAAGTACTAGAAGGCAAACCACAACTAAAGGGAGCAAGCAACACCCATAATAACACAAACATCTAACAACCCTACACCACCTCAACTCAAAGAAGGGAGACACACAAACCCTACCACACTAACAAAGGAAGTAAAATATCTATTTGACAAGAACTTTAAGGCCTTGAAGAAAGACATCGAAGTGGATACCAGAAAATGGAAGGATCTCCCATGCTCCTGGACTGGTAGGAATAATATAGTAAAAATGGCAATTCTACCAAAGGCCATCTATAGATTCAATGCAATCCCCATCAAAATCCCAAGAAAAGATTTTATAGGGCTTGAGAGAACAATAACTAAGTTTATATGGAAAAACAAAAAGCCCAGTTTAGCCAAAACAATCCTATACAATAAAGGAATTGCCGGAGGCATTACCATCCCTGACTTCAAACTCTATTAGAGAGCTGCAGTAATGAAAACAGCTTGGTATTGGCATAAAAACAGAGATGTTAACCAATGGAATTGAATCAAAGACCCGGATATTAATCCACAAACCTATGAATACCTCATATTTGACAAAGAGGCTAAAACTATACAATGGAAGAATGAAAGCATCTTCAACAAATGATGCTGGCATAACTGGATTTCAACCTGTAGGAGAATGAAATTAGACCCTTATCTATCACCCTGCACAAAACTCAGGTCTAAATGGATTAAAGACCTCAACATAAATCTAACCACAATGAACCTGATAGAAGAGAAAGTGGGAAGTAGCCTGCAGTACATGGGCACCGGAGACCACTTCTTGTGTAAAACCCCAAGGGCACAGACAATAAGAGCAACAATGAACAAATGGGACCTCCTGAAACTGAGAAGCTGCTGTAAAGCAAAAGACACAGTCATTAAGACAAAAAGGCATCCTACTCAATGGGAGAAGATCTTCACTGACCCCACATCAGACAAAGGGCTGATCTCCAAAATATATAAAAAACTCAAGAAACTAGACGTGAAAATTCTAAATACCCCAATTAAAAAATGGGGTAATGATTTGAATAGAGAATTCTCACCAGAAGAAGTACGAATGGCCAAAAGATACTTAAGGTCATGTTCAACTTCCTTAGCAATCAGGGAAATGCAAATCAAAACAACTTTGAGATACCATCTTACACTTGTCAGAATGGCCAAAATCAAAAACACCAACGATTGCCTATGCTGGAGAGGATGTGGAGTAAGGGGTACTCTCATCCATTGCTGGTGGGAATGCAAACTTGTGCAACCTCTTTGGAAATCAGTGTGGCAGTTTCTCAGGAAATTGGGAATCAACCTACCTCAGGATCCAGCAATACCACTCTTGGAAATATACCCAAGAGAAGTCCAATCATACTACAAAAGCATTTGTGCAACTATGTTCATAGCAGCATTGTAATAGCCAGAACCTGGAAACAACCTAGGTGCCCCTCAATGGAAGAATGGATCAAGAAAGTGCGGATTATATATTCATTAGAATACTACTCAGTGGTAAAAAAAAACGTGACATCTTGAATTTTGCATGCAAATGGATGGAAATAGAAAACGCTATCCTGACTGAGGTAACCCAAACCCAGAAAGACGATTATGGTATGTACTCACTCATTAGTGGACCCTAGCAAGGAAATAAAGGACACTAAGCACTTAGCTCACAAGCCCAGAGAAGCCGAATAGCATGGTGAACCCAAAGAAAGCATATACAGATCCTCCTGGAAGTTGGAAGCAAACAACATCATCAGGCAAAAGTTGGAAGCCCGGGTGTGGGGATAGAGGTGGGAGGTAGGGGAGTAGGGGAAGGGGAGAGGGGGAAGGGGAAGGGAGAAGGACTGGGGAGAGCTTGGGGGAGTGGGAGGGTGGAGATGGAGGAAAGGTGGACATTGGAGAAGGGAATAAGATATCTACATTAAGGGAGTCATTTTAGGGTTGGCAAGATACTTGGCCCTGGAGGGGATCCCAGGTGTCCACGGGCATATACCCAGCTAGGTATTCGGGCAGCAGAGGAGAGGGTGCCGGAACTAGCCTTGTCCCATAGTCACATTGATGAATATCTTGATCACCATTATAGAAATTTCACCCGATGGATGGAGATAGAGACAGAGACCCACATTCACATCAGAGCAATGGATTGAGCCCCCAAGGTGCTGTTGAAGAGCAGAAGGTGGGAGAAGATGAGTAAGGAAGTTAGGACCGTGAGGGGCTGGTCCACCTACTGAGACAGTGTGCCTGAACTAATGGGAGCACATCAATCCAGCTGGACTGGGACTGAATGAGCATATGATCAAACCAGACTCTCTGAATGTGGCAGTGAAAGGGGGAGGACGGAGAAGCCATCAACAATGACACCAGGACCTATCTCTTCTGCATGTATTATCTTTTTGGGAACCGAGTCTTTTTGGATGCACACCTTCCTAGGCCGGGAGGGAGGGGTGTGGGTCTTGGACTTCCAACAGAGCAGGGCACCATGCTCTCTTTTAAGGAAGAAGGGGGAGGGAGGAGGGGTGGGTGTAGCGGGAGGGGACCTGGAGAAGGGGAAGAAATGTAAAAATTTTATTTATTTAATTATGTTTTTGAATGGGAAAAAATAAAAATTAAAATTAAATAAAATATAAATAAAAGAAAGAGCAAGTAGGGCATCTCTTTATAATCTCCTTAGTTTGTTGCCACGTTATAGCAAATTCTTTCTTCAAACCTTTGCTATTGATGTGCTGTTTTTTTGTGAAATTCAGAGGCCTGCAGCACACTTCCAATCAATAATTGACCAATTTCTGTATTACCTTGTGCTAGAGGACCTGGCAGACCTGTATGGAATCGGATGTGTGTTATGTACATAGGGCAAAGCCTATTCCTGATCATGTCTTGTACCTGGATAAACAATGAAGTCAGTTCTGTATCAACTGGTCAAATTCAGTGGTTTCAATATGCAAGATAACTCTTTCTGCATATTGCGAGTCAGTAACTATATTAAGAGGAATTAAAAATCCCTTAGCACCATAAGAATGGCATATAATTCTGCATTCTGGACAGAATTATAAGGGCTTTGTTCCACCTTAGTCAATTCATCTGATTTGTAACCTGCCTTCCCTGATTTATTGGCATCAGTATAAAATGTACGGGCTCCAGTTATCAGAGCATCATGTACAATTCGAGGAAGAATCCAAGAAGTTCTCTTTATAAGGTTAAACCTATCGCTTTTGGGATAGTTGCTATTAATTTCTCCCCCAAAAAATAGCACAAGCTCTTTGTCATGATTCATTGTCTTCCCTTAACTTTCTAAAGGCACTATAATTTCTGCTGGGTCTATGCCTGCTAGTTGACGAAGTCTCAATTCACCTTTTATAATTAATTCAGAGAATTTTTCCACATAAGATTTTAATTTTTTACTTGGATTATGTGGTAAAAAGATCCATTCTAAGATAATATCATCTCTCTGCATTAAAATTCCTGTAGGAGAAATTCTGGAAGTCAATATGACGAGAATATAACTAAGCTTTGGATTCTTCCTATCCACATGTGCCTCCTGTAATTTTTCCTCAACCATTGTCAGTTCCTTATCTGTTTCAGCTGTTAATTCTCTGGGACTATTCAATTCTTTATCACCATCTAAGGTTTTGTTTAAATGAATTATTAGATCAGGTGTTATCCCAACAGGGGTCATAGGCTGGAGATGTCTCCTAACAATCTTTGAAAGTCATTAAAAGTCTGTAACCAATCTCTCCTAATTTGTGCCTTTTTTTCTTAATTTTTTGTAAACCTATTTTATAACCTAGATAACTGACAGAATCTCCTCTCTGTGTTTTTTCAGGAGCAATCTGCAATCCTCATTTAGGTAAAAGTATCTTTACTTCTTCAAACATTCTTTCTAAGATATCTATGTTTGAATCAGATAGCAAAATGTCATCCATGTGATGGTAAATTATAGACTTAGGAAATCGTTTACATATTATTTCCAGTTGTTAACTTACAAAATATTGACACAAAGTACGGCTATTGAGCATTCCCTGTGGGAGGATAGTCCACTCGTACCTCCTAGTAGGCTGAGAATTATTATAAGTAGGCATTGTTAAGGCAAACTTTTCTCTATCTTTTTCTTGTAAGGTATAGTGAAGAAACAATCCTTTAAATCAATAACTATTAGAGGCCATCCCTTTGGTAACAGAGAGGGCAGAGGAATTCCAGATTGCAGAGGGCCGATAGGTTGAATAGCATTGTTGATAGCTCTAGGATCTGTCACCATTCTCCATTTTCCAAATATTTTTCTTAACAACAAATACAGGAGAATTCCAAGGGCTTGTAGATTCTTCTATATGTTGAGCATCTAATTGCTCTTTACCAGCTATTCTAAAGCCTGCAACTTTTCCTCAGCCAAAGGCCATTGCTTGACCCATATTGGCTTCTCAGTCAACCATTTTAAAGGCAGGGCTGTTGGTACATATGAAGGGTTATCAATTGCTTTGCATTCTTGTATAGCCTGAATGGCCGGTGTTCATCATCTGTAATATCTTCTAATATTTTCCTCACAAATATAAGCTTTAGGGGCAGCAGGAATGTTAATCTGGGTATTCCATTGCTGCAGTAGGTCACGACCCCATAAATTCACTGCAATATTGGCTACATATGGCCTTAGTTTTTCTATTTGCCCTTCTGGCCTTATGCATTCAACCTATCTCATGTTTTGTCTTACCCGAGATAGGGTTCTAATTCCCATGAACTGAACATCTACTTCCTGAAGAGGCCAATTCGGATGCCAAGATTCTGGAGCAATGATACTTACATCCATACCCTTGTCTAATAAGCCTTCAATAAAAATGCCATTTACACACACTTTTAGCTTTGGTCTTTGTTCATTTATAGAAGTCTGCCAGAATATATGTTTCCTCTGTCCAACCAGATTTCTGGACTCATTCTCCACATTTATTTCATCATTCAGACCATTATTGCTTTTGACAGCAGGCATGGGACCTTCTAATTTTCCTGACGAGACACATTCTCCACAGTAACCGGGAATGACTGGACCACATTCATCATGGGGGCCTGCAAGAGGCCCCCCGCAGCGTTTCCCAATGGTATCAGGTTGCCTTGTCTATCTCTTGTTGACCTACATTCATTTGTCCAATGTTGGCCTTTGCCACACCTCCTACATAAACCTGAAGGCTGAGTCCTCCTGTTCCTGTTATTCCCAGAGGAGGCATTACTCCTGGAAATCCATTGTCTACAATCCTTTCTCATATGTCCCATTCTACCACCATTAAAACATTTGGTATTTTGATGTCTTCTATTACCATTGGAAATTGCTTCTCCTACCCATGCTTCAGTACCATAGTCGAATGTCTCAACATTCATTGTATGTTAGTGACTTAAATGTTCCAAGAAAATTCACTGTATTTTAAGAAATAGGTCATTGAATAACAATGATAAAAAAATAGCACATTTATCATTAGAACATCAAATAGAACATTACAAGACCTCTCTCTATAATTTAAAATTATCCAACACTTGACTCAGAAAATTAGGTTATGGAACTATGGAAATAGTTTATGGAGCAAAGTTTTCAATTCCTAGAAACCACATAGAAAAACAGCTACACGTAGTTAGATGTACTTGAAATCCCAGCACTGGGAAGCAGAAGCAAATGATCCTTAGAGCTTTTTAGACAGCCAGCCCAATTTAATATAAGAATTTCAGGTTCAGTGAAAGACCATGCACTATAAGAGAGTGATAAAGAAGATATCAGATGTTGACTTCTGAAACACACACATACACAGACCACAGTATAAAACAACAACAAAAAATAAATAAGCAAAACATCAACCACAAAACATTAGTATCTATAAAGCCATTACATTACATCTCTTTTTTAGGCATTTGTTATTTGCTTCCTAATAGATGATGTTCTAATTTCAGATACACATAGGTAAAGTAGACAAACACTTCCCTTACATCTTACCTTCCAGTTGGGAATGATTATAAATAGATACACAACAAGGCACCTTGTAAGGAAAAGAACCTTGAGAAAAAAGAACATTGTAAGGAGGTGAAACGTTAAAGACACATTTGAGATGGCTCAAAAGATTTCTTTATCAGTGTACCATTTCTTGGGAGCCAGATGTCAATATGGATTTCATTTGTCTTTCCCTACCTTTGGTCCCCAGTTCACTCTCTGGAAGGCCTCCTGTGCATTCAGTCCAGTACATTGGGAACAGAATCCCACCTGAATACTGACACACAGCTGTACTTTAGGCATCTCTAGTCAGAAAGATCTTCCATTTATGCTTGTTGTTTCCTGTCAACTTTTTCCTGAACCATGTATGGTTGATTACACAAGAGAACTAAAGATCAGTGAGCTTTCTGTTCCAACTAAAAGGGAGATAGGATGGCTAGTTCTATTTTCTACTTTTCTAATAACTTTTTGTCTTGGTAAGAGTTTTGCTGTGTTAATTCATTATCAAACTTGAATGAACATGGCTTGAGTTTATTTTTCCATCTTAATGCAAGATTATAATGAGTACCAGTCACATCTGTAGATTTTATTACCCACCTTGAAGAATAGAGCTGGTGTGATAGGTAAAATGAAGCGGAGACATTTATACACATTTGTAGGAGGAAGCCAGGAAATGTCACAGCAATGATTTTGGTGAACCCTGTCACAGCTTTTGCACACAGCATCCTCTGGTGCTGCATGGTTAGCTCTTTCTTGTGGTGTTGTCACCTTTGTATGAACCCTTCTATTGAAAGGCAAATAAGATCTGTATCTTGCTTTTAACCCCATAAATGAGTAAGAAAATAAGATGTCACTCCTGTGAGCATACTGTTTTATTTAGCATTCCATGTTAGCAACCATGTTTCAACCACTGCCTGAAACTTGTTGCCATCTTAGTGAAGCAAGGGGCTGTGAAGGAGGAGCCAGAATAGAGAGGGTGATTTGGAATGATTTTTGAGATGTGTGGATGTCAGTATCTAAGTTTGCCTCTAGTAACAGGCCAAGTGCTTGCAGGTCCTAGTTCATGCATGCTCAAGGAAATGAGTGTTGCAAATCTTGTGTTTCAGCTTAGGAGTGGCTTCTTCTCAAGACTCTATTTCAATGGAATAGAGTCTAACCTCCATGGTAGCCTGTGACGACAAGACCCACCTCAACATATCTAGAATCCTGAATCAGAGAAGCAGGCGATAGTCCTGCATCGTTTTAGATGACAAATTTTGAGGCAATTTGTACCCTCACCAACAACAGAAAAGCCCAATAAAATCATGTGGAACCCCTCTATTCTCCCAACTATTCAACAGTCTGTTAAACTACAAAAATTATAATGTTGGGCTAGAACAATGTCTTAGAAGATAAGAGCACTTCAAATTCCAAAACATACCTTGAGCAGATTATAATAGTTTATAAGTCTAGCACCAACAGATATGAGACCTACTTTAAACCTCCCTGGGTGTGTGCCCACTCATACACACACACACACACACGTGCACGCACACACACACAATTCTTAAAAATAGATAATGCTGATGATAAGAGTTTTAACTTTAAAACAGAGCAATTGATGTGGGATTCCCCTCTGTATGCTGTGAATATATTTTATTAGCATTGGTTAATAAAGAAGATGCTTTGGGCTATGGCAGGGCAGAAAATAGCTAGGCAGGAAAGCTAAACTGAATGAAGGGAGAAAGAAAGCAGAGTCAGGCAGACACCATGTAGTTGCTGAAGGAAAAAGATGCCAGAGCCTTACTGGTAAGCCACAACTTTGTGGCAATAAATACACAGATTAATAGAAATTGATTAAGATTAATTTAAGATATAAGAGTTACCTAGGAATACACTTAAACCACTAGCCAGGCAGTGCTGTAATTAATATAGTTTTTGTGTGATTATTCGGGTCTAGGTGATCAAGAAACATCAAACCACAGTCTCCATTTACAGACTAATAGTAGCAATAGTAAAAATACATACTTAATTGAGTATTTTTCTGTGTATCTTTTTTTTTTTGGTTTTTCGAGACAGGGTTTCTCTGTAGCTTTGGAGCCTGTCCTGGAACTAGCTCTTGTAGACCAGGCTGGCCTCGAACTCACAGAGATCCACCTGCCTCTGCCTCCCGAGTGCTGGGATTAAAGGCATGCGCCACCACTGCCTGGCTTTTCTGTGTATCTTATTAGGATATTGTGATTTTCTTTCATTGGACAATTATCTCAATCATTTTAAAATGATGGGCACCTGAACTTCTAGATCACTTGTAAGCTCACATGGCACTATGTCAGAGAAAAAAACCCTGAAAGCTATATCCATCAAACTCCAACTAGATTTGGGTTTTGGCATGCTGGTGGCAAAACAACACTTTCTTTTGCTTCACTCTCAAATGCTTACATACTGTCTAGGGAAAGAAAAAAGGCAAAACCCCAAATCCACTCAACCACTGTGGTTGAGGACACTGAAAGTCTGTGGTATTTATGGTTGTCTGACCTGTCTGCAGAAGATTAACTTCTCCGATTTTTTTTTCCCTGTGAGCCCTTTCTCAACACAGCAGTCATGCTGTTCAGTCAGCATTGCTTTAGGCCATCCGTCATCTCTCCAGATTGAATAATCCAGTCCCGAGTAAGATACAACTCAGCAGCCCATGCTTTCTTGTACCTGGCTGTGCTCTTTATGGTACATTTTTTCCTTGTGAAATTCAGCAGAATGAATCCCAGTGTCTTCTCCATGCTATTCAAGTTTTCTGCCATGAAGCTAAATCCTCAGACCTATCTCCCTAAGCTGCGTAGGACTGTGCCTCCTTTGGCCTCCTAAGAAGCTGGGATGATAAGCCTGTGCCTCCCAAACTGGCTCTAATTTTCCTGACACCACTAGAGAATGTCATCACCTTTCTTCAGATTTTTTTGCTAATCCAATGACGTTAATTAATTTTCTCCTTCTTTACACCTGCCAATTCTTTTCTTGTTTTTAAATTCTGCATAATCAAAAATTAGCATTTCTGAGAGTATTATGACTGAACTGGGTCCTTTCTCTAGGAAGATTTGAATCCTAATCCCCAGTACACCTGAATGGGTCCTTGTGAAGAAGGAATAGGGACATTAAACATGTTATCAAGTTAAAATGTAATCTTTGTATTTTCTACTCCAGAATGACATCTATCTTTATATAAAGAGAAAATTTGAGTCACAAAAGTCTCTCTCTCTCTCTCTCTCTCTCTTTCACACACACACACACACACACACAAACACATACACACACACTCAGGGACATGTCATAAAGAGATGAGCTATCTTTTGACATGAAAGTGCCAAGGAAAGTTCAAAAAGTGGCGTAGGACAGATTTCCTGCACTTTGAACGGGGCAGGTCCAACCAAATTAGATTTATACATGTAGTCTCTGGAACTGTGAGACAATGGAGTTTTGTTAAATATATTTAGTTTGTAATTCCTCTTTATGGCATCTCTAAACAAGCACATAAGGTGGCATCAGAAAAAATATTTCTGTCTTCTCATGCTTACTTCACATTCTTGGCATGTGCCTGGTGCCTTATCCTTGCTGCCTCTGTTATTTCCTACTCTAGATATTTCTGGAGAAGCTTAGAGGAAACAAGATTACTAAGGAAGCATGGCAGGTCGGCTGGCCTACCTGCTAGTTCGAGGAGAACACTATGGGATCCAGAGTTGCCGTCCAAGCACAGTCATTAGAGGGGAGACTCTTCCATGTCTTCCTTTCTATTAGGACCATGAATCCCATATCAATGGCTCTATTGCCTACTAAATCAAGGCATTCTATCCCTTTCTCTTTTGGTCATGCCTCTGATGCCTCCTGCCCCTGCTCAATGGGCCTCTTGGGGAAAGCTTTGCAATGTCTGTCTTACCCATGCCTGATCTGATCTGTAGGACACAGAGCAATTCATTTGAGCTCAGAATTAAAGCTGCTTAAGACCTTCTCCTCTGGTGCCCCAAACAACCTAAACAACTTAGTTCTCTATTGACTTGCTTTCAGTGTCAGGATACCTTACCTCTGTGTCCCCAAAATTACACTGAAAAAGCAACGTGTGTCTTTCCTGCAACTCACACTTAGCCAAGTAGACTCAAAACTATCTTCTCTCTCCAAAGGTGTTATTCTACCTTTTCTCTAGGCTTCTAGCTTCAGTTGAGGGCTGAGAAGGATATAGAAAAACCAGCCTGCAAGGGCTGCTTTTCAAACAAGTCGCTGGCTGGAGGTAGGTGGGTGAATGGAAGGAAAGACCTGGCTTCCTACATCCACAGTGCAGATGCCTGGGCCCTTCGTCTGAGAACACTCACCACCTTTCTTTGTCCTATCAACCTGAGATCTTGGGAAAAACCTAGAAAAGAGATCCAGTTTTAGCTAGTCAATCACTGATATTCATCTTCTGTTTTATTTTCTAATCCCTCCCTTTTTTTTGCAGCTCTCTCTTCTATTTCCACAGCAACCCAGCACTGTCTGTGAATCTAACTTATTCATTTTGATACTTGATTTTCTATCATTTGTGGAACTCTGAGACCAAGTATGAACTTTGCCTTCTTTTTAGACACCCTTCACCCTGCACACTCACACCACTTAAAAAATTGTATCTCTAAATTGTTGGTTGAAAATCTTAATATGTTTATGTAATCTATTTTGATCATATCCACGTACTACTATCCTAAATTCTCCCTAATACTCTCCACTCACCCCTCTCTAAATTTCATGTCCCCTCTTTTTTTGTTTTGCTATAACTCCTTCATCCAAATAGTGCTTCCCACGTGTTCATGAATGTGAGACTATGCCCACGGGAATCTCACATCATTCTCTAATCTCCGTATTCTCAATCTCTCATACTCTTTCTTCTTCCAGTTCCTATTAAATACTTCTGCTCCACAAGTTTATTTCCTTACCCCCATCTCTACTTACCTTCTTCTTTAGCAATTAACCCAATATATGTATATTCCCCTGGTCACTCTTGAATCTAAATATCTATACTGGTTCATAAATATTTTCTTTCAATCTGGACTTGGCCATTTTAGACTAGCTTCTTACGCATATAATCATTTTGTTCTAGAAGAAACTTGCTTACTTGATAGTACTCTGATTTTCTCCAGTGTGTAACAAGCTTATTTTACAACGTATTAAGGATTCTTCAGTTGAAATATTACCTACTTACAATCCTTCGCTTATGATTCAAACAGCATTATTTTGTCTCATCTTCACAAATTCATTAGCTAGGTTTTTCCCGCTCTATAATGCCTCATGCTATTCATGTGTGATACAAAGGAACACGGTGAGTGTTACTGGAGTGTCATTCACATTCATTATTTAGGAGCTATCAGAGCCTAGGCTAACCACTTTGAATTGATGATTTTTATGTTTCTGATGCTGAATCTTTATTGCAATACATTTTTTCATATTTTTTACTG
This sequence comes from Ondatra zibethicus, assembly GCA_004026605.1. Taxonomy (NCBI): domain Eukaryota; kingdom Metazoa; phylum Chordata; class Mammalia; order Rodentia; family Cricetidae; genus Ondatra; species Ondatra zibethicus. The sequence continues at coordinate 165,266 of PVIU01001638.1, read as the reverse complement.
TTATCAAACTATTGACCCCTTAATCATTTTCTGGACAGCAACTACTCCATTTGATGCTGTTTTTCGCCTCCTCAATCTCAGCAGCTAACATTTACTCATGAAGTATTTTCAAAACAAATACAATATTTTAGTTTTGTTTAATTCTGTGTCACAATAGACGTAGAAATGCCAGATAGTATGCTAGTAAACTGACTGTGGGTTTTACTTGCTGGTCTTATTTTTTCTTGTATTCGCCTCTATATTACTCATCCATGAATATTTTTATGCTCCATAAACTCGTTTTTAAAATTTAACTATGGCATTAAGCAGTAAAGTTGTTTTAAGGGTTTCTTAAATGTACAATGAATTACCAGTAGTACATAAATAAGGGAACATGTGGAAACTATCATATATGTATATATAAAGCAAATGAACATACTCCATGGCACTTTACTTCAGAAAATAAACTCTTCCTCTACAAATTGAAGAAAATTAAGCCAATATCTGTTCTCATCCGTTCCCAAGAGTTTTATATGAGCTCCACAGAGGAAGGAACATTTTCCCTCTGGTGGTCATCTAAAAAATAAAAAAGGATTCATAAGAAAAAAAAACAATCAAATAATTTCAAAGGGGCATCTTTGGAAAGGTGAGGGAGGAAAGGGACATTTGCCAAAAGCCTTGAAAAATTCTGGCATCAAACAGGGTGGCAGGTGTTCTAGCCAGGTGGCTGCATATGTGGATGAATCAGTGTGAGGGAATGTGAGTCACGGAGACTGCTCCAACCATGACCACGATCAAAAAGACTGCATCACTATCATTAGGTGGGGGAGCTATCAAGGCAATCACACTTCACCATCAAGGTCTCCAGCAAGGACAAGGAGATCTGGATGTTCGAATTCAACTCTTATCAACATATTGCTGTCTTTGGTTGTGTGGCTGAGAAATTCCATGGATCTATGGCAACTGTCCTTTTCCTTGTCCTTGTGAAGATGCACTCCCATTCTGTGCAAATAAAGAGAATCCTAAAATCTCAAAGTCTAGGACAGCACAAGACCCATAACTATAGAAATTGCTTTGTTTTCTTAGAGTTACACATCTCTAATCCAACTGGAGCCTCATTTCTTCAGCAAAGATAACATCCTCAATGAAAGGTAATGCTCAGAAAGGGTGGCAAAACAAATATCAACAATTTGCTCAAATGATTCCACATTATGAACACAGCAAAAGAGATGTTTCTTTCTGTTTATTTTCTCTGTTTTGATTTCTAAACACACCCAGGTTCAGATACTAGCTTAGCAATCACAGCTCTTGTGCAGTAAACAGAATGTTAGACATCCCCCCAAATTGGCATCCAGAAGAGGGGTGGAGACTCTGCTTTTTTCTGGATCTTTATACCCAGAAGGAGAAAAAAGCTACATAGACTAGGTAGGTAGAGTAAGGCTGAGCCAGTTTCAGGATGTGGCTAAAATAATTAGCTTGTACTTCAAGATGAAAACTGTATATGGTGACCAACTCTTAGTGTCAATATAAGGCATGGTAGTCAGCTATTTGGCTAAATATTGTTCTGGATGTCTCTGTAAAGACATATTGCAAAAGAAATTAATACTTATATCAGTGGATTTCAAATAAAGTAGCTTACTTTCTGTAATATTGGAATACATCTAATTGGGGACCTTACTATAAGATGCTTTCAGATATATCTGGCTCATCTCATGGCCCTGCACTAAGACTTTGTGCTTATAAAGTCCCATAATTGTGTGATCCAATTCTTTGTGTCTCGCTGCTCTCTGCTTTATGTCACACTCACACACACACTTTCTCGGTACATGTACACACGTGTATTTAAATGTATATGCATATCCGTGTACAAATATATACTATTCTTAACCTAAAGAACTCTAAAATAATATACAGAGCTAACTATAAATTTTAGTGAAAAAAAAGTTGTACAGCCACCCAATTGAAAAACATAATAAAATATAGAAAACCCTTCATTATACTTTCCAATTGTTGCATAATGCTTTTTTACTTTTATAGTTTTTGAGTAATTGTTATATTTCTAGATAACTTATGGCTGCAATTTAACCCTGAGTTATTTCTCAATCTGCTAACTCATTTCCCAATAAGCATATTGTCATAAAGCCTGATGTGTGGACTGGCACAATCTATTGTTTGGTTATAAAATTATATTGTTAACAAATGTGTCACAAAATCACATGCAAGAAATTATTCCACTACTGTGTGATCCATCCAAGAAGTCAGATTATTGTAAACAAGTGCAATTCAACACAAGTGATTGCTGGCATTCTACTTTAGATTCCCATGTAAGGGAAGAAAGGGACAACACAATAGTTGTGGGAACTTCTTCACTGAACTGGATAATAGTGGAACAAGATTTTCTCCATCTACGTGCTATTCTTAATGCAACATATATTGCACAGTTTTAAATTTAATTAAAATTTCTAATACTTTACCATCACTTTTTTTACAGAGAAAGTAGATGAACTTTTTAATTATTTAATTTGGTCATTGAAAATTTCCATACATGTATACTATGTACTTTGGTCTCATCTTCTCCTCTCTCCCCAGGACTACCCATCACATTTCCCTGTGACATTTATGGTCTCCTCTTATAAATTTCTATCTATCTATCTATCTATCTATCTATCTATCTATCTATCTATCTATCTATTTTAACTTTCTGAGTTCAGTTAGGGCTGACCATATGCGCATTGGGTTGGAATCATCCAAATGTCCAGAGAGTTGCTATTTTAGGCTTTCTAAACCTGTTACGCTGTAAGGAAAATTAAGATGTTTTGCTATTGGAAACTAACATAGCAATGGAGAATATTCAGATAAGCAAGTGTGTACTAAAAGGACCTCATAGACAAAAGAAAAGAGGATAGTTTCAGCACTATGGTCACACTTCCCTTACTCCTCTGCTCTAAAAACAAGGACAAAGCCTAGATTGGTAGTGCTTGCTGATTTTTGTGGTTTACATTTCCCCTCATGGCCAACTGAAGAAATGAGATGAAAAGAGATTGAGTACAGCACCACTGTATACTTCTCTACTGAAATATAACATATTTAGAGATATGAATACCATAAAGGGAATAGAGAAACATAAATCACAATAAAACAATTGAGAACTGCTCACTTCTGATAATATACTAACCCATGTTTTCAGTTTAATTGAAGTATATATAACTTAGTTTTTAAATATTGGTTATAATCTAAAACTGGCTTGCATGATTCTTGACAGTTTAAAACTTAGCCCCCATCAGCCTGTAAAAGCTGTTGCTAATTTCTATCTAGTCCAATCAAGAACAGTTTAAAAGATTATTTGGGTAACACAAATTGGATTTAGGTTTGTGGGAGTCTTTTCTGGTTTTGTTTTTGGGGTACACAAGGATGGGAGGGTGGACCTCTGAGAAAAATTAGAAGCAAGTATGATTGGGGTGCATTGTATGAAATTTATAAATAATTGATAAGAAATATTACGTTGGTAAAAAAGAAAATGAACCAACTTAATGTTTTAATGGAGGCCTGGAGAGGTCTTCCATGGCATAAGAATGTGATTGAAACTTAGATAAAATTAGCGTTTCACTGTATCTATTCTCAGGTTCTGATCAACTAGCTGTAAAAACTTATTCTTTATAATTATATATTAATATTTTATATGCTGCCTATAAAAAAAGAGATGACAGGGTCACTTTTGGAATGCAAAATAGATATTTGGCTAAAATTAGATTTTAAAGATCTCATATGAATAGTTGTACTAACCGTACACTTGGGGACTTGTTTTTTTTTTTTCCAAAATGACAGTCAATCCAAATGAAATATATCTGACTGCATCTTCCTCAACCCACTGAATCATCATCTTGCGTGACATATCTCCAAATGCCTTAGTATCGCACTACTCACATGCTCTCAGGACACTGTGAAATGGTTTGCAAATCAATTACTTTTGAAAGACAAGAAATACCTTGTTGTAGAATTTATGTTGCCTTAGCTATGATTTCCTCCTGGGAAAATGGATGAGCTACTGTTGGCATGTCTCATTCTGAGACTAGTTCTTCTTATTCACACTTTGTATCCAATAAATGTAATTTTTTTCAAATATATAAAGGCCATCATTTTCTGTGCAACATTTCAAAAAGCATAATGAAAATAAAATGACCTGCGTTTGTGTTGTTGTTATATTTTATTTCCCTTGCAAAGCACTGTTTATCAGCAACACTCATTTTTCATCATTTTTGCAAATTTTATTGGAGTCATTGCCATTCCAACCTTCAAGACTCATGCAAAAACCTGTCAAACTCTAAGGGTTTATTCATGTAATAAAATATCATAATGGATGAGGGGTAGCATCGCATAGTCATAATTGTTTATGTCTCAATATGTATCATAAAGCCTCTTCAGCAGGTACAAGCTTCTCTTTTTATAGATTTGCAAAACAGAGAAGCAGAACTTGATGGTAAAGTGACCAAATTTGATTCGAAACTAGGGTAATTTCAAGAAAATATACCCCTGCAACTGATTTTTCATGTTAAAAAGTTTATGAGCTTAAAGATAAAGAATAGATGCTAAGATACATTAACTGTCAGGGTCCAGCCTAGATGGGTTCATTCTTTCCAGGGTAGGGCATTTGAACTAGAAATGTTAGACAGAAAAAAAGCCAGAGACACAAAAGAAACAGAGTCACAGGACAGAGTCAGCAGGCAAACCCAGTGAACACTGAATCTACCCATATTTATTTTTCATGTGTTTATATACCCCAATCCAAAAGTGAGGAAGAAGGCAAAAGACTGTTTTACCATGATATAAAAAATAAACAGAATAATTATCTTTTCAATACCTGAAACATCAAGTAACTATATCCTGAGTTAATATTCTGTTGTTTAGGTAGGACATACAGTGACCATATCCTAGGTCAAGCATCCTGTTGGTAACCACACTCTGGGTCAAATCTCCTGTCATAACCTTGAAGGAGCAAGAACAGCCTGAACTCTCTTGACTTTTGGTCAAGTTAGAATGAATCCACATCTATGGACTCGGACATCCCCCCCCCTTTAAATTTATATATTAAAGCCTGTGCTTCTACTACAGGGCAGATGACTGTGCTTGCTTTAGGTTGTCTTCTTCCACCTTCCAGACTTACCAGTCATTGGTAAATACATTCTTTCATGCACATCCTGTCTTAAGTTGCCTGGAGGGAAGAAGATCTTACTGGTCATTGACTACCAGCATCTGTTTATAAAGGGCTAAGAGAGACTGCAGTTAGACATTATGTACCTCTGAGCAAACTTTCCATTGAGAGAGTTCACAAATAACTGGATAATCATAGGCAAGCAGATATTGCTTTGTGATACACATGCTTTTATGACCACAAAACCTCCTAATAAAGAAAGTAGAGGATGACCAACATAAGATAGCCTTTTAAAAATGGTCTAGGGTGCCTTCAGAAGTCTCAGTTGCAACAAAATCCAAGTTTGTCTTATTAAGTATACCAAATTGAATGATTCATTAGCATCGTGTCAAATTTTTCTCAGATAAGCTCTAATATTTTCTAATCAATAGTATCTTCATAGAAATCAAAACAGTTATGAATGTTAACACGTCAATACTATAATTCTAGTATGAAAATTAATAAACATACAATTTGTCAAATTATAATTCTCATAATTTTTTTCTAATCAAAAAATAAGAAAATGTTTGTGTGTTGGGTGATCTAAAAGTCTTTTTTCTCTCCTACAGTTCAAGTGCATTGATGCTTTTAGCATTCAAAGATAAGTTTGAACTGTCCCATTCTCTGAGTAGCAGTAAAAACTTTTATGCCACTCCTCCACATATTCTGAAGAGAAGCTTCAGTCACACATTGCCTCCATAGTAGTGTTCTATTGCTTTACCAAGTCTCTTTAACACAGAGGAGAAACATCTGAGGTCTCATTTGTCAGGCCCTCTATCAGTAGCAGATTGAACACCACACTGGCAAAGTTAACTTTTGTGTCCCAAGAGATTTTGTAGATACACAGCCAAACGATCGGTCAGTAATCTTGTGTCGACTTCAGAGTAAATTGGACTCACTAAGGTCTGGAAATCTGTGCAGCAGTTCTATCAGAAAAGTGGGAATCACCAACTGTTACCATGATCTCCTTCCCTTCTCAGACTGCAGCATGATGACATCAACAGGTCAGGAGCACAGGTTTAGATATCTCACTGCAACTCCTCTGTGGGGGCACCACAAACATGTCCTCAATCCCATATTGAAACAGAATGGGTTCCTTTCTATAATCCATTGCAAGGGTCTTTCCACTTTGCTTTAGTGACGGTCTCTCTGATGCCATCATGCCAAACTCTATGCACAGCAGATTGCTCATGGGCATTTACATTTAATAAATTTAGAATGAAGAGGGCAGGATTTAATGCATTATGTAGCGACTGAAGGTATAAATTCCCCTTCCTTATCTTTTGAAGTGGTGTTTTCAAGGAGACATGGCCATGCTCCACAATTCCTTGCCCTTGAGGTTTATAAGGAATGCCTGTTTTATGCTCAATATTCCACTGGGAATAAAACTGCTGAAATGCTTTGCTAATATATCCAGATCCATTATTCACTTTTACAATTTTAGGGATTCCCATATGTGAGAATCACTTTAAACAATAAGTTATCATGTGCTTAGTAACTTCTCCAGTTTGTGCAGAGGCCATTAACAAACCTGAATATGTATTGGTTGTCATGTGCACATACTTTAATTTGCCAAGCTCTGCAATATGAGTAACAGCCACTTGCCATAAATGCCTAGGAATCAGGCCTCGAGGAGCTACTCCAAGATGAGATACAAATAAATACTGTGGGCATATATTACATTGCCTAACAATCTGCCAAGCAATTTCTCTTGTTAATCCAATTTGGTTTTATTTATACATTTACTATTTTGATGATGAATTTAATTTATACACTGACAATCATTAATTTTTAAATCTCTTCAGGTCATAGAAAATGTCCCCTGCATTTTGGTACTAGTAACAGTTAAGTGAAAATACTGTTCCAGCAAATTGAAGATGCCATTCTTCAAAGAAAATTGCCATGCTTTGTGGGTCATATTAGGGCACATTCAAATCTTCCTGGCCCATTGTCTCAAGGCAATATCTTAGCTGACAAATTTACTCAATTGATCGCTTTATCTCAAGTTGAGCTTGCTGAAACAGTATTTTCACTTGACTGTTACTAGTTCTAATTCAAGGGACATTTCTATGACCTGAAGAGACTTAAAAATTAATGACTGTCAGTATATAAATTAAATGCATTATTTGAAAAAGGCTAGAATACCACAGCAACAGCTCACACAGCTCAACTATTTAAGCTGAGGACAGATCTGTTTTCACTACACATCCTTTACTATTAACAACACGTGCTTCTCTTCCATTAGAATAACCATCTGTAAAAATTAACATAGCATCCTTTAAAGGATCTTTAATTATAATTTTAGGAAAAATAAAAAAAATGTACTTGTGCAAATTCCAGCAATCAGCTGGAAGATGATTATCAATTTGACCTAAAACTTGAATAAACACAATTGTCCAAGAATCATTATTTTAGAATAAGCAGTCTACCTGTTTCTTAGTATAAGAAACATTGATCACATTAGGTTCCTTACCAAAATATTCCCTAGATTCAATATGGCTTTTCTGTACTAAACAAGTTACTGCTTCAAAATAATGGTTTATTGCATTGACTGGCAAAACAGAAAGGTGTAGCCAATAAAAGAGGACCGTTTTGCCATAATACTATTGCAGGAGTAAATTTTGTATGTAAAATACATGCTTGCCTAGGTTGATAATAATTAATATAATGTACCTGCTGATTTTGTATTACATGTTCTTACTATGTCAGTACTTGTCTAGCAGAGTCTGTAAGAAGTCTAGTGGAACTGGGATCACTACTCCTCTTAAGACTCTCACTGAGGGGTTCAAGTTTGCCTTAAGAAAACTTTAAATAGGGCTATAGCCACTGGATACCTCCTATTAACTTCTGAAAATCTTTCAAAGTTTGTAAGTGATCTTTCTAATCTAAGCTGTAACACTCTCATTAGTTGCAGGCATCAAATAACTTCAACAATTCATGTACTTGATCTTATGCAAATTAGAAATAAATTTAGGATGGATTTCATGCAGTGGAGAGACCTGATTATACTTGCACACTTGTGAATCAGGGGTCTGGATGAAATGCAAATTATGATTTACAGCTTTTGGACAAAGGCATGTGCTTCTGTGCTTTTGCCACGACACTTAGAAATGAAGTTGAAGCTGCAGGTCTGGCCACATTTTGAGTAGTAAGTCACCAGTGTGCGGTCATTATTATTTTTAAAAAACTGGTGATGTATGCAGTGATGCATCTTTATAATCCCAGCTACCCAGTTGGCAGAGGCAGAAGGATTCCAAACTCTAGGCCAGACTCTTCTGAATTAATTAATCAGCATATTAAGAACACTGGATAAAAAGTTCTACTTTTATGGCTTGCATGTTATTTGCATATTCATATCATTTTGACCTATTGTATGCATTCACTAGCTTACTTTTGATCTTTCTTTGGCAACATGGTCTTACTATATACTCTAGGCTAACCTAGAACTCACCACAAACAGCAGACTATTTTCAAACTTAAAATAATTCTCTTACCTGTGCCTCCCAAGTGCATTACTGTGCCTGGTCACATTTTAACAGATTTTAAGGTTATAGGAATTACTGGATTTTTTGCTGTAATGAAGAGTTGTCATCACCAAGAACTATATTCAGCAATCATTCAGCCATTCAACATTTGTGGAAGAAAGATCTGGTCCCTGTCCTCTAGCACCCTCTTTTTTTTTGAAAGGTGAGAACATTGATGAAAAATGGCCACTCTTCCCATATTGCCACTGGAAGACTAAAGTGACAGATAGTCATTGTGCCAACTGTCTACAATCCCTGCACTTAGGAAGCAGAGGCAGAAGGGTAGCTACAAGTTCAAGATCATCTTAGTCCATGTAGCAATTACCAAATTAGCCAGGACAACAGTGAAAGACTGTCTCAAAAGAGGAAGCAAAACAACCTCGAACAAACAAAAGTACAGACTATCTGAAAAACAGCAAGGGAAATAGCTGAAGTATCATTCAACAGCCCCCTTCCCTTGCCGAGGAGCAACCTCTCAAGTGAGCTCTCTTGTGCTCTTAAACAAGTGGTACCTAGCTACTCAGAGAGGGCTTCACTTGTGTTTAGTTACTCCTAAGACAGCCAACTGTCTATTTCACAGTTGAAGTACTGTGGCATATTAGAGTAACTGAGAGAAAGCATATCTGGAGTGCTCGAGTTAATAACATATTAACATATTTCCCGCCTTTGAAGAAGTCAATTTATAGAATATTAGTTAATACACAAAAGCTTATGCCATTTCAGGACCACAGTCCTGTCTTTGATAGGAGGGGTTTTGGTGATAAGACCGTTCTTAGTGCTAAACAACTGTATTAAAATCAAAGAAAAGAAACATCTGCACACATAACTTAGGATCCATTGCTGGCAATAACTGGTCCTCTTATGTTCTCAGAGACACTGAACAGACACTTTGTCCCTTAGACAACACTAGTGTCTGTTAGAAATAATTACGAAAACACTTTGTCAAGAGAACAAAATTCATAGTGCTGAACGAATATGACAAGTGTGTGATATTTCTCACATCCAGGATTCCTAGGATCCAATGAGAGGAGAATTATCATATCGTTTGGATCCTTGTTAGTATCATTCATGACAAACAGGATGTCAGCATCTTGATATGTTTTACAAATTTAAATGCTGATGAGTAGCACAGACATGTCTCTTCTCTGTTAGCATGTCATCAGAGAACACAGCAGTGACTGCAGCCCAGCTCTCCTACTCTGCAAATATTCAAGGCTCCTTTTTATAAACTGCCCTTCAGCAGTGCAGAAATATCTTAAGATTCCCATGTGATACTGAACAGGACTTTGAATGAGTTTCAAAAATAGCTAATATGGTCATAAGTAATGTGATCATCTTAAGAACAAAAATGCCTTATGTAAAACTCTGAGGGTAAGAGCTACAGTATCTATGTCTGAAACACAAAAACAGGCACATCTATGATACAGAAACTCCATCTTTTGTGATAAGCCTGGAAGACACTTATTTAAATGCAAGCTTTTCAATACATTTTATTGCTGTGCTATTAATAATGAATACATGAATTCCTATGTCCAACCTTGCTGTCAAGTGGCTGAAGAAGCTTCCAAGGTAAAACAATGCCATGCATATTAGTATTGAATCACTAAAAACAAAGTGGATTTTCATATTCTTATATACTTTTCTGTAAAGACACTCAAAGCTCTACTATGTATTTTCTACTTTGTGTCTATTAGTGCTTTGCTCATACTGATGGTTCAGTCACGAAATCTGTAATAGTTCTTTTTTTATAAAGTGAACTTGTTCTTGATACACCTGAGATGGTTCTAAATGAATCCAGAAAACGTTTCGGGGAATTGATCATCTGACTCAGTTCCCAGATCTTCTGTTTACACAGCTCTCTAGACAAGTTACTTAAGAGCCCTCTGTGTCTTCTTTACTTAATGAGGAAAAACGGCAGTCAGACCATCACTGCAGTTGCTATATTTAGACGTAGCGTGGCATCAATTAATTTGAAAGCATGTAAAACTTGGTAATATAAATGCAGTACAATGTAAGTAGTGAACACTGGGCACTTGGTATTAGACACTGGCCTTCTGGGTCGTGGAATCTTTATTTTAGTGTTTTTAAACTTAAAATATCAATATATAAAATAAACAGAGGAAACCAAGCAAATTAATCTGTCTGAACCTTCAGAAGTCCACTCCAGGAAATTATGAACTGGGCTCTCCCTGGCTCTTTCAGGAATCTCTCACGCAAATATCCTGGAGACTCAGCTCTGAGAATCTAGGGCTTGGTAGAATTAATTTTCTTAGGTTCATCCATTACAAATCCCAAGTCCATCAGCATCTGCCAGGGCAGTTCATACATTCCACTGGAGCCCCCTTTAGAAAATTAATGTTATTAACCAAGTGCCAAAAATAGCTTAGAATCCAGAGCAAACAGGAACTGTGGCACAGCCCAGCTGTGCTTTCCTCGAACCATTTCAGAGCCTTTACAGAATCAATTATCACTAGGAGTCTATTGTGCATTATACTTATATGGAAAGGTCAGGTTAAATTAATTAACTTTAAATAACTTCCAAAGTCTGTGTTTCACTGCTGTCATCTTTGTACTCTAACACATTCCTGTGTTGTGCACATCCTTAGAATCCCAGCACAGAGAATGGGTCACTTATTGAGGGCATTGCCTCTTAAATTGATTTCCTTAGTGGATCAAAATTCCAGGACACAGTGCTGCTGAGATTTCCTAAGGCTGCACTAAATGTTTGAGAATGGTGCTGGCAGCGATGTTGTTCAGTTTCATAGAGAGTCATAGCAGGGAAATTATTAAAGCAATTTCTCCTTTGGGGTATATTTGTAGTCATCTTTCTTGGTAAGTGAGGGTGTTATGCCATGCCTCCTTGCAGTCCAGGTCACTTTGGGCAAGGAATAGTCCCATCCTATAGGATCACATGCCATACAGAAGTTTCCACTATTCATGCAAATTAAGAAATTTAGCTGAACTATAATCGCTCTAGCGGTCATTCTTAGTGTTTCCTTAGAAGTGGTAAAAAGAAATGTTCCCCTGGTTATTGAGCAAAGGCACAACATAAAGGATGATTCCTGGCAGATGGAAAGCAACCAAAGAGAGAAAGCACTTTGTGCCACATCTCAAGTTCAATAGTTTTCAGCAGTAATAAGTTGGGAAGAATGGTATTTCCATATCAGACAGAATCTTTCTATTCAGATGATTTCCAAAGGTATCAAGAAGTACCTGAACTAGGAACAAATGAATTTTGACCTCAAGCTATTGTCTAACCTCTGAACTTAGTGTTGAAAAGGATTTTTTTTTCTTATGGGAGCAGTACTACATAGAAGGCCTCAGACTCAGAAGATAAATGAGGAAATGTCTAGTAGTTAATGGGTATACAGATTAAAAAGAAAGTCAGTTCTGAAGAGTAACTCTTTTTAATTTATTTATTCTTGTTTTTAAATTTCATTTTACATTCCAACCACCATTCTCTCTCCTACCCTTCTTCCATTTCCCCTCACTTCACCCTCCCCAGCCCACCTCCATTCCCTACTCCCAATGGATAAGAACTCCCAATGTGGAATCAACAAAGCATTAAGTTCATGCAGTACCATGTTTCTCCCCCCTGCATTGAAGATGAGCATGGCATTTCACCATGAGGAATGGACTCCAATATGCTAGTTCATGCACCAGGGATAGATGCTGGTCCCACTGCCAGGGTCCCCTCAGATAGCCTCCATGTTTCATTACTGTCTTCCACAAATAGAGGGCCTAGTTTGGTCCCTTAGAGGCTCCACAACTATTTGTCTAGAGATCATGAGTTTCTACAAGCTTGATTCAGCTGTCTCTGTAGACTTCTTCATGATCTTGACCTTTCTTGCTCATATATTCCCTCATCCCTCTTGAAGAGTGTTCTTAGTGTATATGTATGTTTCATTTCATTCAAGAGAAGTGCTATATTAATTTGTATTAATAGGTAAAAATTACCTACCCAATAGATCTTTAATGATTCCAAAATATACTTCCAAACCAAGGAAGTTGAAAGAATGATGCTGAACATGACAAATGGGGGGAAACACGATCAAATAATCCCAAGCTAACTCCGAATAGAGTATTTTAAAGTTTTTCTTTATTAAAATGGAAAACTCATGGAACAGAAACAGGGGTCCAACATCAAGGTGTAGAGCATGGGAAGAAGAGAGTGAGCTGGGTGTGACCACGCCCTTTTGGTCCCAAAGTCACACCCCAACCTGGTCCAACCTCTTAAAGGCCATTGGCTGAAGAAAGTTCCCCATCACCTCCCCCTTTTGTCAAAATAAGAGAGTTCCAATCCCAATACAAAACTATATACACTGAGAACAGTTACCAAGTACAAAGATTAGAATTACAGTCAGTATAAACAATATTAAGCAAGGATCATATGCTAAATTTTTTAATAATCATTCTATTCTAAGGAGTCTAAGTCATGTACTAGAAATGGCTTGGCTAGATCATAAGAGGAAGGTAACTACAACTATCTAATCTTCAATCAGTTCAAAGGCCTGAGAAGGGAGACATTACTTGAGTAGGCAGGAAGTGTAATCAAGCAACTTCCAAAATGTACAGTAGATGACAGAGACAACTGGCTATCTGGGCAATCACTCAAAGTCTCATTTGCAATGTTGAAGCTACCAACTTTGGCTAAGGCCTAGAGTAATTGACAGATCATTTTCAGAAGCAGGAATATTTTTCAAAACTGTCTTACTCTGTCTTGGTAAGCTTTGGCAGTCTTTTTTCTAGTATCTTGATTGTCTAGTCCTGACATCATGCACTTTGTCAGTGGTCAAGGCATAAGCAGTTCCTTGTTCAAAGGCCAGTTGTACCAAGAAGAAAATAAGCTCCAAGTGGTGTGTCTTCAATGCTGAACATTCTCTCAGGAATAGATTGGTGCTGCCAGGAGCAAACATGTCTCACGTCAAGAGAACCCTAAGATATTTAAATGCCATGTTTTACAGATCTTTTAAGTGTTTGAAGATCACCTGTCTGATGTGTGATTCCCCTCTGTATGCTGTGAATACCACTGGTTATTAAACTTGGCCTGTGATAGGGCAAAAGAGTAGAGCTAGGTGGGGAAAACTAAACTGAATGCTGGGAGGAAGAAGGAGGAGCCAGGGAGAAGTCTGTCTCTGAGCTATTGCCAGAGACAGACATGCCGAAACTTTGCTGGTAAACCACTGCCATGTGGTGACACACAGATTAATGGAGATGAGCTAAATTAAGATGTAAGAGTTAGACAATAAGAAGCTGGAGGTAATGGGCCAAGCAGTGATTTAATTAGTACAGTTTCTGTGTGGTTATTTTGGGAATCTGGGCAGCTAGAAAATGAACAAGTGGTCTCCCTACTATACCTATCTATGTAAAATATAGTCTCTATCTAAAGAACCTAATGAGTCTGACTATAAGTATGACAAACATGAATGACTATTGACCTATAATACTTAACACCTATATAAATAAAAGACTAAGAATTTATATTAGAATATTAAACAATCTTTAAACAACTGTGAGACCATGACCTCAAAATATAAACAATGTATAAATATCTTGATCAGAGGTAGAATTATATAATTCAATATAATAAATATATCCTAAAATTGTATCAATATACAAAATATCTTAAACAGAGGTATAAACATGCATGCATATAATCTGACAAATAACTTTTCATAGGTGTACAAATGTTGTAAACAGAAATAGGAGCATATTCCATACAACAAATATAATTTGAATTTGTATCAATATATAAGAATCTATACCAATGTAAATTTTTCATAAATGATACCTCATTAAGTATTAACTCTATTATTCCTTATAATTATTATTATTAGTGTACAGAAGCTCACATTAATTTAACAAGCATTTAAAGCTTCTGTACTACATAGGGACTAAGTGTGTTCATTGTTGAGAACCTTGTCCTGAGGGTTACGGTAATGGCCCTCACCAAAAATTTAATCTTGGGAAGTCTCGAATCCTTTTGCTTTTTCTTGTTGTTTTAATATTTTGTCTCTTCTTGTCAATAACATTTTTAAATTACCTTGGATCTATCTTCTAGGACTGCTGATGTTAATTGAAGTCAGTAGTACCGTGATTTTACCATTTTCGTAACAAATGTCAAATTAGGGCCATAAGCTATTATTGCTTGTTTAATCCTTTTTAAATAGCTCATACCTATAGGTTGCTATGTATATTCTTTGACTACTTTAGAGTACATTGTACCAAATTTTTTTTGAGGAAATTACCAGATAGGCAGTTAAATCTCTGGGTAAGTCATCCCAGAGTCTGGAACATATTGATGAATCTACATACTGTCTTTGTATCTTTTGTCCCTGTTCATCAGTTTTGATAATTTCCTCAATCTTTTTAAATCTTTTTACCATTGCCTTTTGTAAAGTCTGAATCTACTGTTCAGTGTTCCATTCTAATGCCCTCATTGAGGATTTCAAGGTATAAAATTTTTTCAGTAAAGATAACGTTTCATTCTTGAACATAATTTTTATGGTGTGCATATTACCTTTTTGGAGAGATGCCTTATCCGTTAATCTATAACAATGTTTTACAGATTACAATTATTAAATTTAGCATCACGAAGTCTTTTAGATAATGTCTCAGCACACTTTGACATTGACTGGATTTTGTCGGTCAAATTAATGCTATTCCTCTTTATTGTATTAATTTTTACAACCAGCTGTTTATTATTAGTCTTTAAAGACTGTATCATTTCTAAAAGTGCCTCTTTCTTGGTCCTGTTATCAAATCATTTTCTTAACAAGATAATATGAAAAACAAAGCTAATTCCCAAAATCAAAAAATGGATTATGTATAAGGAAAAGCACATAAGCCTTAGAGAATATCATCCATATCATAAGCAAAATGATTACTAAATTCCTGAGTGGCAATATTGTTAGCCTTCGTGTAATTTAAGTTTATCACTTACCTCCTGCAGAAAATTTCAGTGAATAGGTGTAATAATCTTTATTTGCCAGCAGGTTTCGCGATTGTAGCTGTGTGGCAGAGAGATGCGGAGGAGAAGCTGGCAGCGTTGTCAGGGATCAGTCGTTCTGCCATCACCTACTTAAATAGTGATAAATATGCTATGTTTAACAAATTAAGAGCAGTTATTAAAGACTTAAAGTGATTCTGAGAGTTGGTGATCAGAATAAGGAGAGAGCCCAAAGCTTTCCATCAGTTGAGAGTCATGCACTGTGCAAGCCTCAGGGATTGCAGGCTGGGGAGGCAGCAGTGTGTTCATCCTGAGCTGCCAGCAAGGAATAGCCGAGCTGGCAAACCGGGAGCACCATGGGGTGCATGGGTTGGTGAACCAGGAGAACCACAGGGGTAGGGGCTGTCCCAATCAATGCACATAGTCTTAGCCCCACATTGGGTGCCAGATGATGCTGAACATGTCAAATGGGGGTACCATGAGTCAAATAATCCCAAACTAACTCTGAATAGAGTATTCTAAGGTTTCTTTATTAAAAAGAAAAATTCATGGAACAGGAACAGGTATTCAGCATCAAGGTGTTGAGCATGGAAAAAGAGAATGGGCTGGGCATGACCATGCCTTTTTGGTCCCTAAGTCATGCCCCAACCTGGTCCAGCCTCTTATAGGCCATTGGCTAAAGGAGGTTCCCCATTAAAAGGACAGAGTCACTGTGGGGTTTTGCTGTCACACTAGTAATGGAATAGAGGAGACAAAAGAATCCCCAGATTGAAAAATTAAAGGTTCTATCACAAGATCAACATTCTGGTAAATCATGAGCATTTTTAAATCTCTTTGTATTTTTGTGTTTTATATTTTCATAGTTATAATATACAAATGACATATAAACATCACAACATAAATTGTAAGTTAGTTTATGTGAAGAACATTGGTAAAACATTAAACAAAACTTTAACTTTGAAGGTATATAGCACTAGCGTCTTATGTTTTTGGTAGTGAGCTTAGCCTTTAATGGCTGAGCCATCCCTCCAGGTCAAGCACTAGCTTCTTTAAAATTAAACATATACAAACTAATTATATCACTGAGCAGGTTGTGGTTATATATTTAGGATTAGATATGTATTATATATGTAATATATACATATACACAATAATAGAAGCCTTAGATTTGAAAAAGACCAAGTACCAAGTAGGGATATGAGTGGTGGGGAGTTTGAAGGTATTAAAAGGGAGGGGGAAATTATATAATTATAATCTCAAAAAAGAAAATAAATATTTTAAGAGGATGTATTGATTTATTTTTATTTATGTGTATCTCTGTATGAATTCCTGCATAACTTGGTGTAAACCAAGTGCTCCATATCCATATGGGTACTTACAGAGGCCAGAAGGTGTCTGATCCCCTGGAAACGATGGCATCACAGACAGCTGTGAGCTGGTTTTGCCTGCTCACCTCTCTCCAGTCCCACCATGATAACTTATTTCTTTGGTCTTTAATTTATAATCTCTGGAGAGCTGGCATATTTCGATTGCCACTTCTCATTAGCATTACTATTATTAACACAGTTAAGCTAACATTGAGGCTCATGAACATTTAGTCTGAACTCCAGCCCTCATCATCTGGCGGGGCTTAGAAAGCACTTGCTGGCCAGACTAGTTTGGCAGTTTGAGTTAGTACTTCATGCGGGGTTGGAAAATCAGAGGTGGAATTATGGGGATGTTAATACTGGTAGAACACAGCTGCTCCCACCTGGAATAGGCCCAGAGTTGGATACGAAAGACTGGATCAGATACCAGGTAGTCGAGTAAGAAGATAAAGAATATTGTACATAAGAGAAGGCTCAGCCAAAGGAAAGAAGAGATTGACATTGCTATACTGAGACCATTTTGTCTTAGAGGAGATTTGAGATTTTCTAAAAATTAGCATGGAGACTAGGGTCCAGAGACAATAAGGTTTTAACAGAATGTGAACCGTGTAGAGCTAGGCCCTGAGATGGAGTAATTACACGGTTTGATTGGAAAAGTGTAGGAACTGGAACCTTTCATCTCCAGCTGGCAGAACAGGTTTCCAAGGTTGTGGAACTGTAAGAGGTAAGGTCTGGCTGCTGCAAGGAGGTCACCAGGGTGGGGTTGTTGCTTTATCCTGGCCTCTGGTTCATCTGTCTTTTTGTTTCCCACATGCTACCAGGAGATGAGCAGCTGTAAGCTCTTAACTCCAAGCCAATCCCAATTTTCATTCCTAATGTCATGGACCTGTGGGTATGGGTAACTATTTTACCCTGAATTGCTTCTTGTCAGTTCATCACAAGGAAAAAAAAACTAACTGTAATAATGCATTTGGCAACTTCTGGGGAATAAGCTAAAGCAGTAATGCGTTTAGAATTCAAAATACAAGGTAAACAGCCAAAATAAAGGGATAACAGTGGAATACCAAGGAAATGGCAAAACAAGAAAGATCTAATGGAAATTGTGACCTAAATCACAGTCAAGGCAGATGAGAAAGAAGTTCTGAAAGATTACATAGCCATGAGAATCAGCATTGGAAAGCCTAGCCAGAACAATTTGGAGAACAAAAGGAATACAAGGTATACAATTTGGAAAACAAGTAAAATTGTCTGTTCTCTGTGGAAGGATTTCATACATAGAAATTTTCCCATGTTAGACACACACGTATAGATCTGCATTACAGACACATATACATATGCAAACAAAAATCCTCCATTAGAACTAATAAATAGGATCACAAACATTGCATTATACAGTATGCATTTAAAAAGTAGTTGTTTATATATCTAAAAAAAACTGAAAGAAAACTTGAGACTAATCCTAATTTAAATGTAATAATATAGATTAATTAAATTAAATTAAATACAATAAAATATTTTTGAAAAAGTAACTCAGATGGATAAAGTTTTTTGTGCTGAAAACTATAAAACATGGGTAGAAGTCAAAATAACTAATAGAGGAGCATCTGTTGTGTTTGAATATAAAATGTCCCCATAGGTTCATATGTCTCTACATTGTAGTAATGTTTCGGAAAGTATGGAAACTTTAGGAGGTGGAACTCACAGGAGAAAGCTAGCTGTTGAGTATGGGTTTGAACCTTTCATACACTAGCTCCACATCTTGTTTTTGCTATATCCTGATGGGAATAAAATGTGAACAGCCAATTTCCCACTCCTGCCTCTATACTTCTTTTGATGTTTTCATATCTTCTTTGCCATTGCAGACTCTATCCTGCTGCATTGGTAGGTTAGAATAAACCCTTTCTACCTTAAGTTGCTTTCTGTCCATGTATTGTATCACAGCATTAGACATGAAACTAAGGCAGCATCTCATGTTTATGAATCAGGCAAAAATGGCATGGAAATACGTGCACCTCTGTACTGCTCAGTACAAAAGTATACAGTACCTATCAAAATCCCAGGAATATTTTGTATAAAAGTTGTGATTAACATCTTAAGTTTCAGAGAGAACTATAAAGGGCCACAAATAGAAGCTCCTGAAAAAGAACAAAGCTAAACACCTCACAATCTTAATTTAAAAGTGTATTTTTAAGCTATGGTAAATATAAGAAATGAAGTATATTTACAATGACAGATATAAGTACCAATGGTAAATTATGGTACTACATAGCATTTTTATAAGGGAAAAAAAGGACAGAATCGAGCTTTTGCACATTGACAAAGAAAGCAGTGTAGGCCTAGCCTAAAAAGAGTATGGTCAGAGTCTGGACCCTGTGAATCTCCAAAGAGTTGGCAATCCAAAATATAATAGGAATCTCTTCAATTCTGTTCCAAAACCAAACCAAGGAATAAAAAAGAAAAATTTAAAGTGAAGAAATGAACAAAAAACCCTATCATTTCTCTGACTAAGATTCACAAATTGCCAACAGGTGTGCGGAAAGATGCTTAAAAACAAAGGAAAGGCAAATTAAGACTACAGGGTGGTATCTCTTCATAATAGTAGGTATGAATGGTCATTATTTTAAACAAGTAAAAGGAAAATGTGGTTCTGGAGAGATGGCTCACCAGTGAAGACAACTTGATGCTCTTGTTGGGGACCTGGATTCAAATACAAACAGCATAACAGAAAATTCACACCTGCCTGTAACTCCCATTCCAGGATACCTGATGCTTCCTTTTTTGCCTCTTTGGGCTCCTGAACACATATCTGTGGGTTAACATATGACAGACAAAACAATAAAAATAAATACTAAAACAAAAAATAGTGTTATTGTTGGGGGAGGCTGCTTGTTTGTTTCCCAGCTGCCCAGAAACCAAAATAATTACAGAGAAACTGTATTAATTAAATCACTGCTTGGTCTATTAGCTCTAGCTTCTTATTGGTTAACTCTTACATGTAAATTTAACCCATTTCTATTAATCTGTGTATTGCCAGTGGTTTTGGCTTACCAGCTATCTGTCTCCAGCAGGTCTACATGGCTTCTCTCTAACTCCACTCTTCTTTCTCCCAGCATTCAGTTTCATTTTCCCACCTACCTAAGTTTTGCCCAGCTATAGGTTCAAAGCAGTTTCTTTATTCATTAATGGTAATAATATCATACAGAGGGGACTCCCATATCAGCTCCCCTTTTCTGTTCAAATAAAAGCGAAGGTTTTAACTTTAACATAGTAAAATTATATAAAACAGTTATCAAGCAAGACTTACAGTTACAATATTTATATCTACTTTATCTTCTATTATAACTAGGGAAAACTAGAGGCAGGTGGATCTTTGTGAGTTCAAGGCCAGTCTGGTCTACAAGAGCTAGTTCCAGGACAGGCTCCAAAGCTACAGAGAAACCCTGTCTCAAAAACAAAACAGAACAAAACAAAAATAACAACAACAAAAAAGAAATAATTAGGGAAAACTATAATTATAACTATTTTTTAAGTCCATCAAAGACTCCAAAAGGATATAATATAACCTAAGTACACAGGAAGCACATTATAAGCAACTTCCCAAACTTTAGAATTGACAGAAACATCTCACTACCTGGACAGTCACTTTTGTACTCTTGGAGCATCCATTTTTAGCTTACAGGCCCATAGTATCCAGCAGACTTTTTCATGAAGCATGAAATTTTAAAGACAGTTCTGCCTATATTAACAGTTTGTTTGTCACATTTTTTTCTGTGTCCTGTAAAATTTCTTGCAGACTCTTTTGTGTAGCAGGAACTCTGAAGGACCATCTTACCTTTAGGCAAGTTTAGCAGTCATTTTTTTGTGGGTCCTCTATGTCCAGTTCATTAAGCTGTCCAGGCAAAAGCAGTTTCTTGCCCAAATGGCTAACTCAATAAGGAGTCTCTTTGATGCTCATCTTCCGCTTGAAGTAACTGTTGCCTGGAGGAAACATGTCTGTGTCATGAAATGTCCTAATTTCTTAAAACATTTTACATACCATATTTTGTAGTCCATGAAAGGTTTGAAGAATAGCTATCTATCTGAAATATATCTTTGTATATCTAGAAAATCTAACTAACATGACTACAAGCTTGACTCTTATAGATGATTATCTATTAACCTATATTTTGTAATTATACATTACATTGGTAAATGAACTGGACAAACATAATACCTTAATCAATATTAGAAACACATATACACAGTATAACAAAATTGACCTTAAATTTGTATCAATAAACCAAAATCCATACGAATGCAAATCTCTATAGCATATCCACTTTAAATGTAAAAGAACATTTATAAACAATATTTGGGAATATGGGTATAGTTACTAGTAAGGGTAGGGAGAAGACAGAATGCTTACCAACTGTTGGGAATGTAGCATGGTATATCTATGGAAAATAGTATGCACATTCCACCACAGAAAATGTAAAAGTAGAATTATGTATGATCCCACAATATTTCTTCAGGACATACAGACAAAAATTTTATCAGAGTTTAAAGGGAAATTGTCAGACTCATGTTCAGTGTCACATTATTCATGGGAGTCAATATATAGAAACCATTGTCCACTGAAGGATGAAGAGAGAAAGAAAATCTAACATGCACAATAAAGGATTATTTAACTTCTAAAGAAATGGAGTCCTACAGTTTGTAAGGCCATAGATGGCCCCTAAAAACATAATTCTAAGTTAAATAAAACAATCACAAAAGAACAAATAGCTCATGATACAAGTTACTGAAAACAAAGTTGTAAGTTAGATAATGCAATGGTGATTGCCTGATGCCAAGGGTAAGGAGAAATGGGACATTACCAAGTATGGGCTGTAACTTTTAACATACAAGAGGAGAACACTTTAGGGCTGGGTAGATATACAGTCAGTGAAGTGTTTGCCCCACAAACATGAGAACTTGAATTTGATCCCAAGAACCCAGGAAAAAAGCAGGGCATGTTGCCATGTGATTAAGATCTTAGCACTAGCAAGGTGGAGGTAGGCTTACTGTCCTGTTAGCCTTGTCAGGTAAGTGTGCCCCAGGTCCTGGTGAGAGAATCTATCTCAGAATAGTGAGACAACACATGGTGTTGCAGATTTGTACAGACATACCCCTTTATACATTTGAACACACACACACAAACACACACACACAAACACACACACACACATGGGAGGTTTGGGTGGCTTTCAGAGATCTACTATATTATATATTACTCAAATCACACTTAAATCATGGCAGAGAGAAAATATTAAGTTCTGGGATTTTCAAACAAATGAAACTAAGCCACAATAAGTAATGATCAGTAATACAGTGTGCAAAAAGGGATGTGATACTTGGGGACAGGCATATTTGAGACTACCTTAGTTCTGCCACTTACTAGCTATACT
Source organism: Ondatra zibethicus (assembly GCA_004026605.1). Taxonomy (NCBI): domain Eukaryota; kingdom Metazoa; phylum Chordata; class Mammalia; order Rodentia; family Cricetidae; genus Ondatra; species Ondatra zibethicus. The sequence goes on along the minus strand of PVIU01001638.1, from coordinate 142,833 downwards.
AATTATAAAAATTATACTATGTTTTGCATAATACATGCCTACTGTGTGAGATTAGTTTATAGCTTACTTAAAAATACATACTTTGTGTGGGTCATGGTATTGTTGATATGCATAATATGCCTACACATACATGTTAAGCATTTACAAACATATTGCATCTTGCATGAACATACACATATGTATTGTGTAGTGCTTAGAATTGTCTTAGTAGTTTATAACTCTTCTATTTGATATACATCCTATTATATTTCAAAAGTATTTATGGTTCATAAAACTAATTTTATACAAAGTAAGACAAGCTTTGAAAGAAGGAGAGAATCTGTGTAGTGTAGTGAACTTGACTTGACTGTGCATGTCTTTTTGCACAAATCAACTAGAATGAAATGCCATTAACAGTTATAAGTTTCTGGGATGCAGTTTGCAGCCATTCAACTATAAACACAAGTTAAACATATCTGATAAAGAGACTTCAGTTCTTAATTTCACAACAAGACATGAAAGTGCCTTAATGTTTTGGGAGTTGGTGCATTAGTGAGAATGCACATTTATATTTCTTTTGGTTGTATTATTTTGGGTATATCAATCTTCATTTAAGTTAATGAAAAAGCAGTCCTACTGATAATTCCCAATTCTGCATTTAAGAAATTAATACATATTTTATTGAACGTAATTAATAGTACTACAGCAAAAGTCTTGCCTCAACACATGTTCAGCTTAAGTTTCTCTTGTATGGGGCAGCTTCATGTCTGTTTTGAAAATGTCATTAAATTATTATAACATATAAAATCTTTAATGTTTCTTATTATATAGAAGTAAAAGCTAACTACACTTTACTCCATATTTTTTTCTCCTGTGGAAGCCGTTAACATCACTTAAGGACTTGAATAATTTGAAAACTTCTATTCAACTGCTGAACTGTGCATTATTGATTGCTCAAATAGAGTTTAATGCTGCTTATTCATGTGAGTAGACTTTTCCCAACTCTCATCTTGTCAATATTCAAGAGCTGCAAGCTGTTCATTTCACCTCAATGTCTGTGCTGTTATCAGTGTGGTATTGTGGCCAACAACAGTATACAGAATAATGCAGAAACCCACTTTGATAGCTACATGTTAGGGAAGACAGAATACCACATCTACTCAAAATGGAATTTTAAGTCTTAGTCAGGATTAAGTTATTCAACATTGCACCGCTATATTACCAAATGCACCAACCCTATCAGCTAATACTGCAGATCTAAGATGTTCAATAGTTCCAGGATCTTTAGAATATGAGAGAGCATGACATTCACTCTTACACACAGTTGTCTATCTCAGGAAGGCAGAAAAATCCTTACTTGTCCTGTAGCGTACTGATTGAATATCTACAATTCAGCAATACAGTGAAAACTAGCACAGCCCCAACTAGACATTGTATTCTAGTCAGGTTAAAAACAAAATAAAACAAAACAAAACAACAACAAAACTCTTACCTGTTTGTTTAGAGTTTAGAAATGGTTTTTATACTTTTTGTCTGCTGCTTTATTCATTTGAAATAATATATTTTATCACACAATTGAAACTATCAAACATACTTTACATTAGTGATATAACTTTTGAATATATGCAAGTTTACAAAAATTAGCAAGGTTGACAAGTGATTACTGAGAAGGGTTTAAAAGAAATTTAAGGAGAAGAAAAAAAAAAGAAACAACAAATAAGAACCAGGTATATTATTAACAGACCAAATAGAACTCTCTGAAAACAATATGGATGGCAACTTTGGGTGATGCTATGAGGTTTCACAATCTGATCAATGTATTACTATTCTGAAATTCTTACCCATATCTTCTTTCTGTTATAATGAATTCTATGTAACATTGTGAATACATCAAGCATAAGGCTTGGTAGTGACTTGTTGAGACATGGTTATCTCATATCCAATCTTGTCTTAGTTGCTGTTCTATTGCTATGAAGAGACACAATGATCAAGGCAAGTCTTATAACTCATTTATTAGGGGACTTGCTTGCAGTTTTAAAGGGTTGGTCTGAAGTTATCATGGCATGAAGCAGACAGACATGGCACTGGAGCAGTAGCTGAAAGCTTTATATCCTGATCTGAAGACAGCGGACCGACAGAGAGACACTGGGCCTAGCATGGGTTTTTGAAACCTCAAAGCCCATCCCCAGTGAAATACCTCCTCCAATAAGATCACACCTCTTCCAACAAGGCCATACTTCCTAATCCTTCCCAATAATTCTACTCCATGGTGACTAAACACTCAAATATACGAGCCTATAGGGGACATTCTCATTCAAAGTTCAATACCACAAGTCAGTTACCACAAAACATTATACAGTTCTACATCATGGTTTCTAAAATATTTATCTTCATATTACACATTTCTGGTTTTCTGTTTTTGTTTGGGTTTTGAGAAAAGGTCTCAATATGTAAACTAGTCTGTTTTGTTGTTGTTGTTTTGATTTGATTCTTCCTGACTCTGCCTTCTGAATGTTGAGATCACAGACCTGTACTCCCATGCCTAGCTTAATACTTTTTCTGAGATAACACAGTGAATGATGGCTAGGTCACTTTGACCTATATTTTTGTAAATCTACATCTTTTTATTGTAAATAAGGTAATTTACCTGAAAATTAATTATGGCTTGACTTCTTCTATAAACACAGCATTTTAGCCCTGCAGGTCTATTCCTCAGACCTGAGGCTTCAAACCCTATTTATATTTATAGTGTCTGCCCTGACTTTTAATTCTCTTGACTCTTAGGCAGAATAGCTCATGGAAAAAAATGAAATTAACCCCTGATCAGTCTTCTCACTTGTTTATCGATTATGTTTGTACTTTGCTCATGTAATAATGTCAAAACTACAAGAATTAGAAAGCTAATTTTCTCCTACACTTGTCTTCTGCTACTAGACTAGTAAAATTCTTGGGGCAAGGCAGATACTCAGCTGGTTCTTGTTGATTTGATAGACTCTATTTCTAGAGCAAACTGAGCTCTAGCTTTTCAGTGCTCCTAATACTTAACTTCTACCTCACTTAAACTACCTTGTATTCCTGTAATTTATGCACAAACCGTCTCCTGCTTCAGACTTTCACATTCCCTGAAAAGAATCATGCTGTTTCCTCCTATTTTCCACTTAGTGGCCAGCAGTGCACCTTGAAAATAATAGGCATTTAATTAGTGCTGTATGAATTAATAAAAAAATTGTGACAGGTCAGTGTTTTATAGCTATCTTACACAATAATACACATATGTTTGCTAGGTTTTGGAACCAACAATTGCATTATAAAATCATAGGAGACAATCATATTAGATCAGTAGTCTGCTAGTATTCAAACATTTGTCTCCAAATGGATGAGTGGGAGGAAAAATTGAGCAAGGAGTTTCTTATTAAAGGTAACTCATATCACCCAGTTGCCTTGTCTTCTCCAAATAAAATGATAAAAGAAAGTGGGACAAAAGATGCTGAGTGGGACCCATTCTTGGAACATCATTTGTTTGCCATCTTTCCTCTGTAATTTCTTTATCCATTTCAGGAGCAGTTGTCTTAAGACAGACTTGCAAACTGGATCATTTATATTCAGTCATGAGCCTTCGTGCATGTATTGTACTTAGTACATGTGTTGCTTTCACTGCAATAGAATCATTGCAACAGCGCTGGCATGGTCATAATCTCTGGCTCTGCCAAAAGATGCTTCCACCTATACATCATGCAAATCAAATGCTAAGAAGCTCAGAGTATCACTTCACAAAGAGCAGGTACTTAGAAAAGGCTCTTATGCTTGAAAACTACCAGTCATGCTCCTGCTTAATTCAATTGACTATTTATTCAAAGTTATATACTTCCCATTGGGTACCACTGCAACATATGGATACTTAAAATTAAATTATAGTTAAAAATAACCTGAAGTTAAGTTTGTGGGGCACACCAGTCACATTCTAAGTACTTCAGAATCACATGTAGCAAGTGTATGGGTCAGAGTATGACATGTCTGTCCTTTGGAAATTTCTGTTGCTTAGCTCTTCCTTAAGGTGAGGAACCTGACTGAAAGTATATTGATTTTGTTTTGCTTTTGTGCTTAATTATATTGACTTTTTGGCATTCTGTAATACATTGGAAGTTGTTAAATTAAAATTAGTTAATAAACAAGTAAATAATTTGTCTTACAGTTTCTATTGCTGTAATAAAACACCATTGCCAAAAGCAACTTGGGCAAGAGAGGGTTCATTTCATCTTATAATTTAGGTCATATTCCAGTACCGAGGGAAATCAAAACAGAAACTTACGGCAGGAACCTAAGGGCAAGAAATACAGTAAGAACCATGAAAGAATGCTGTGTACTGGCTCCCTCAGGTTCTTTCTTCTACACTCCATTATCACCTATCAGGAATGGTACTGGCCAAAGTGGGCTGAGCCCTTCCGTATCATTCATTGATCAAGAAGAATTTCCACAGGCTTGCCTATAGTCCAATCTATTGGAGCATTTGAAGAGTTGAAATACTCTCTTCTCAGATGACCCTCACTTCTGTCAAGTTACAAAACAAAAAGCAACCAAGTTATAATTTAAGTCTAGACATTCATGCGGAATGGTTCTAAAAGTTTTAAAACTAAAAAATTAAAGTATAACTAGAGGAAATGCAAAAAGGCACTGAGATAGAATCATGATGAAGTCTTGAGACAGACAAGGAAGGAGGGAATGATAAATTGGCTTACTAAAGACCATGTTCCTCATGTGAGTGAAGAGTAGAGTTTGTGACGGAACACGGACTCCTCAAGGAGCAGATGCTAGGCCTGTGGCTTAGTTCTCAATTAGTTCTCAACTCTTGTTAATAAACACATATTATTGCCCCAGGTCATGTTTGGTAACTGAGCAAAATTCTCTGGGATTGAAATTCAGGGTAGTTATGAAAGCTCAAATTGTTCTTCACAGTGAGTTCTTAGGAGATCATCCAGTGTGGGAATTCACCAGTGGGCTCAAACCTCTGCCTGCCCGTGTGGGAATGCACCAGTGGATTCAGATCTTCATTCACCTTTCTAGGGTGGAAGTTCACAAGCTGGTTCAGCTTTCCTCTTGCACAACACATTCTCATGAAAGTTTGTTTAGTAATGCTAAAGAATGCACATTAGCAGTAAGTTTCGTCTTAATGAACTCATAGAAAGGTTGGTGAATTATGTACTGATGCCCCCTAGTTCCACTTGAAATTTCATAACAAGTACGCAGTTCAAAAGAAATATAAATTACCTTGCTAAGTTCTTTCACAAAGATACTTTTCCACCCATGAATGGTGCAAAATTAATGTTCAGTCAGTGTGTTTCTGATAAATCACAAGCTAATTCCGTTTACTTATTAGTTTATATAGCCAATTCCTGTTATTTTCAAAGATTCCAGAATTTCATAGGGTATGTGATACGTTCCAATAACTGGGATAGTTTAATATTACAAATAATTATGTGTAAAAATTAATAATTATATTATATCAAATGAAAATAGACAAAGCACATGGTGGCCTCATCTCTGAGGCCATTCTTACAATAAAACATGCCTTCCCTTACTTCACCAAGCATTTGCTGCAAAAGGAAATTAGCAAAGATGACAAAAGCATTGTTGTGGTATGTGGATGGTTCTTTCAGGCTTTTACAATCACACTAACCATTGTTGACTCTTTGGCAAGTAGCACTATAAACTCTAAATGCTTAATTTTACACACTACTTGTATTTACTTGACCTGCATTTCTGAGTTAATGGCACAATAAAAATGATATTTTATGGGGATGTTTTAGCTTGGAAAATTAAGCCTCTTGGTAGAAAGAAATAATGAATACACTTAAACAAGGCGACAGAAAAGAATACATAATGGCTCAGAGAGCTTTATGGTCATTTTCAGGATATCCACGAATAAAAGACTAATTATAACTTTATAAAAATACCAGTGCATAATATATGCCTGTATATGATTGCTATGATGATTCCCATTAATTTGTATCCTTATCATGTATTAATGATAACAGTAATAATCATAAAAACTGTGTATTACGTTTAAAAACAAAGATACAATTTGAGGTTTTACAAAACTTTAAGATACCATACCTTATTGAACATTGATTATCTTAGTTATTTCTCTATTGCTGTGAAGAGATAACATGACCAAGGTAGTTTACCACAGAAAGAATTTATTGGGGTTTACAATTTCAAAGGGTATATCCATGACTGTCATGATAGGGAGGGAACATGTCAGTCGGAAGGTAGTCATGATCCTAGAGCAGTAGTTGAGAGCATACATCCTTATCTACTAGTGTGAGGTAGAGAGAGTCAAGTGGGAATTGTTTGGGGTTTTAAAACCTCCAAAGCCCACCTCCATTGATATACACATAGTAATCCTTCCCTGTCACCAATTGGACATCAAGTGTTAAAAAGTATGAGCGTATGGGGACATTCTCATTTAAACCACCACATTAATAATCTGCCAATGTTTTTGATGAGCGCTTTACAAGCATTAGCCTGTTTAATTCTTAAAAGTATGCCTTTTAGCCATAATTTCTAAATAGGGAAGCTGAGGCTAACAATGGTGGTTCTAGTTTCTTTTCTGTTGGTATGATAAATACTATGACCAAAAGCAACTTAGGCAAGGAAATTACTTATTTAACTTACACTTCGAGGTCACAGTCCATCCACCATTGAAGAAAGTCAGGGCAGGAATTCTAGCAATAACTTAAATCAGAAATCATAGAGGAACACCGCTTACTGGGTTGTTCACTCTGCTTAATTTCAGATAGTTTTCTTATACAGACCAGGACCTGCCTAGGGACAGTGCTACCCACCATGGTCTGTACCTTCCTACATCAATTAACAATCAAGATAATTCCCATAATAGCAATACCCAGAGGACAATGCAATGTGGGCAACCCCTCATTTAAGATTCCCTTCTCAGGTGATTCAAGACTGTAACAACTTGACAGTTAAGACTAAGACTAATAGCTAGGCAACTTTCCACTCACAAAGGTAGAAGTAAAAGAACAAAGATTAAACAAATAAAACAAATAGAAATAAATGATCAAGGATTAAAGCAAATAGACCCAATCCATAGGATATAGTAAGTGCTCAGAGAACATGTTCTTCCCTAGGGTGCTACCCAGTACATTCTATTCTTTCCATAAATGGTGTTGATAGGGGGAAAAATGCCAACTTAAGTAAATCATTCATACCTCTTGGACTTCATAAGGCCCATAAGTCATAATTCCTTTTCTTTAAAAGATCTAAGTTTGGGATGGCTGGAGAGATGGCTTTGAGGTTAAGAGCATGTCATGTCCTCTACAGAGAATCTGAGTTCACTTTCCATCACCTATGTTAAGAAGCTCATAACTCTGTGTTGCAGGATATGTGATCACACTGTGAACACCAAGAATGCATTAGTCCCTGGGGAAAAAAAATCTGTTTCTGGTTGTGGTATGGTTCAGCCCTAGCACAAACCTTTGATCCAGGAGCTTTCTGCTTGAATCTTGTAAACAACATTAAATAAAATCGACTACAGGTCAAGGAGGCAGAGCAAGCAAGCAGTTGACAGGAAGTGAAGATAAGATTAAATCATAGAGCATTAGAGGGGGTCAGGAGGACAGATAGAGAGGCACACAGGAAGTAGAGGAGAGGGACATTCAGTTCGAGGATGTTTTGTTTGAGACAGCTTAGAAGAGAGAGAGGCTTCTGGGACATTGGCAGAGAAGGAAGATGAGGTGGGTGCTTTCTCTGCCTCTGAGCTAGCAGGCTTTCACCCAACCACCTAGCTCCTGCGTCTTTATTGGTAAAATTGAGTGACTGAGATTCGGTTAAAAGCAGCAACAAGTCCAGTTCCAGAGATTTTGAGTTGGTTTTCTGGCCTCCAAAGATATTATACTCTCACGCACTTGCACATGTGCACGCGCACATGCGCGCACACACACACAATTTAAAAGCAGTAAAGTAAATTATCTTTTAAAAAATATGTCTGAGACGGTGATCATCTTTTCAAAACAGCAGCATGAAGATTAGTTAGGAATTAAATCAATGACGTGTACTCTGAGCCTGTTCGTAAGATACACACATGTGCATCCATGTTGGTGAAGACACTGTCCTTCTCTGAAGCTCCTTCAATGGTTGTTACACAGTGTGTGACCTTTGAACCACTACCAGAAGCACTGCCTGGCAACTTCTCCTCTGGATTCCTGGAATTAAAATCTGTATTTCAAGTTAATATTTGAGATATTTCCACCATTTACAGGGTATAGAGGATTGAATCTGGATTGGGTGTTTACTTGTGTGTTCATAGATACCTGAATAGCTCTTGATTCTCCCATGTGAGCTCAGACTTTATAAACCCCTTGTCCTGTCAAGTTACGTCCTTGCTGAATAACACACTCCCACTATCCTCCTTAGTCTCTCATTTTATCATGCTCTGGTAAATACAGTCTTAAATATATGGTTTGACTGGCCAACTCATGTGGACTAAGTTTATGAGTTCATATTATTTTTATTTCTTATACTACATGGTGAAGAATTAATTTTTAATGTGAGTTTTTTGACATTTATTAATTTCTTTATCCTTTCATGTTAGGGACAGCAGACCACCAGACGTGGAATTTTCGGTAAACAACTTCTTTTTGTCTGATCTGAGCAGCCTGCAGCTGCTCTGAGCACAAGACCTCGATGGCAGGGGAGTGGGTTCTGGTGGGCCTGCGACTGAAAGATCCCGAGAGCTGGGGCGAGACCAGAGCCCTATATAAGCTGCCCCTGAGCACAATAAAGGCGGCATCCTTGTCTCAAGAGTGACCCACATCCCTGTCTCTCTGTGTGTCCTTGTGTGTTTAAATCTCCAGGCCCACGCCCGAATCCCAAAGCAGACCACATAGCACGCAGAGCAGACGTGGTGCTTTACACTCTCATACACTCAGCAATGGCCAAGGTGTCTGTAGAAATTACATTGTAAAGTTTAATTAGACACAATGTTTATTTTTAAAAAGCAAGGAAGCCATTTTGAAATGAAATTTGATAAAATTGAAGTGAAAAAGCCAATTGAAAAAAGCCAGAGAAAAATGTAGCTCTCAGTGTCCAGCTTCACTTTTGTTGAAGTTTCTCACCCAGTGGATGTCATTTTGCTGAGCTAGGAACTCTAATATGGCTTCCCAGCATGCTTTAAGACTACTGGCATCTGGATCTTAGGGACATTAGACTTTATAAATATTTATGTCTGTATTTGCAAATATCTATAGCCCTTTGCAAGCATAGTATTTATAATATTTTCACACATTTCTATAAAACAAAGTAGAGATATCCTGCCCAGAATACTCCTTTTATCAATGGAGCTTCAGTGGTGAGGCAATTCAAATTCCTAATTAATTTAATGAAGAAATATGAATTTTAAAATTATACAAGTTTAGCACATTTGTTTTTCAACATAAGGATCTGACATAAGCATAGATAAATATTAACATTTCTTACTGAAAATGCAGCACTTTGATTTTTCTCTGTTTATTTAATGCAACTTGAAACTCTGTGTTATACTCATAAAACAGTAAAGGGTTCATCTACTTGGAAGGTGCAGATGGCCTAGTTATGGCTCTACAGTTCCTTTGATCACTCAGTGATGTCTTCAAGATACAGGATGAGGGGCTGGGGTCAGAGATGGTTTCGTTTCTGAAGCTTATTTTGTGCAAGGAGTTCCGGAGCTTGGATTCCAAGAACTCACACAAATACCAGGTGGGCATGGCAACTTGCCTGCAATTCCAGCCTTGGAGGGTCATGACATGGAAATTTCCTGCCTTATCGTTACACAGGTCCAGGAACTTGACCTGACTTGGCCTGACTGAGGCAGTCAGGGAATGAAGGAAAGGCAATCAGACACACCCAGAAAAGCTGAGAATGGGTGGTCTGTCTGAAACCCCAAAGCTCAGTGTGTTTGTTTAATACAGTTGAATAGGGAAGCTGGGTTATTGCATAAAGACAAACAAGGAGTCAGGGTTTATGGTGCACAGCAGAAGAAAACGGGGTTTGCTAATCTAAGTAGGTGCAGTCTTCCGGACCTGAATATCAAAGGGATGAAGCTATGATGAATGTACATATTAACCCTGTGCAGACATTTATGCATACATAGTCAATGTTTGCACTTGAGCCCCTGGGAAGGGTTTGACATCCTTATGAGGTTTACCCCTTGGGAGAGGCCTTGCCATTTTCCCAAGGGTCTGAAGCTAAGGTGACTGACACGGCCATGTCTCTGTCCACAGCCCTCTTCATTCACAGCATCATTCATTCAGCATGCTCTTCTGGACTTGATTAAGCGACTTTGCATCCAAAGAGTATGGTCGGAGAGCTAGGGAGAGGATTCTGGTTACCAGCTTCAGGCCTTCACATGCTTAAGTCTGTATTCATGTGTGCTACCATACATAGGAGCATGCATACACACAAATGCATGAAAAGAAGAAAAATGTAAACAGGCAAAGTAGGATATGGCATAAAGTCTCTCTAAGTGTCAGTAGTCACTTTTGACATTACTGTTAGGACTCCCCTTCCCATTGCACGGCTCTTGATTATGTATGTCTAGATATCCATAGATTGCTGTGCACTGATTGGCATAAAGCTGGTTATCTTTATGCCCACAGCTGTTCTGGGGGAGTCATCTTACTCTGATTGGGAATATAATCTACCCTGCTAAACAACATTTCCCACACATTCACAACATTTTCGTCTTTGCTGAAGCCATTCCTACAGACAGTAGGAATATTTTCCCAGTGTTTGCCCCCTGGCTTTCTCAGTTAGATAGCTTTCACAGAATTGTGCTGCCTGATCAGTGACGTCAGTGTTTAATCATTTCATTTTTTTGTTTGTTTTGGAGAACTCCTCCTCATAGACATGTTAATTAATTGTATTTATCTAAGTTTCCACTTAAGACATAAGAGTTTATATTCTTTGGGATCCTATTAGAAAAGTCATGGGAGTCACACACATTGTGGATATGACTCAAGGTGGTGAAATAAATGCAAGGTGGTTAAATACATGTTTATGAGGAACAGCTAATGCCTCTAAAATGTCTCACTTTATTATTCTGCAGTCTCCAGCACGTGCTAACTAACTCTATCCATGCTGTTGAAACGTCTGTGCTATGGCAGGATGGAATAAAGGGAAGTTGGTTGAAAGCCAACCGCTGCTCCACTTTTCCAAACACACCAAGATGAAGCAGGCGACTGTCCTGTATGGTGAATTAGCTGACCACATTGGCTAGTCTGGAAGAACTAGAATATTTTATCTTGTCTTTGAACTGATAGGGTTTCAACTGCTCCTTCCTTGGTCTATGCTATGTATTTTAAGCATTGCAATGCATAAAGACACCTTAATCAGACATTTATTTTAAATCAGCTGTAGAAACAAGCACTGGCAGATGTGCCCAGAGATCCAAAGAAATCAGAACTAAATGTGGATGAGGTTGCAAAACTAAGTGGTTGTTATACATCCTACTCCTTCTCACTGAGTGTGACAAGAGTCTCTGAGTAGAGTCATTCTAGACAGGGCTCAGAATCCCTTAACCTGGACAGCAGAAAGCCTGTGTAGCACCCAGGGCCTGGGGTCCCAGTCATGGAAATTAGCAGGCTCTTTTGACTTAGAAGTCAGAATGTGTACAGGCCTGGCTATGAGATTTCATTAATTCTGACAAGGACAGTGTTAACACTGATGTATTCAGGGCACTTGATCTGTCTTCATTCCCAGGAGCACATTGCTGTTTGTAGTGTAGATATCTCCCTTCTTAAACTGAGGTTGATATAGGAACTTCAGCACCAACTCAACTGATGATGAAGGCCAAGGAATATCAAGTAGAATAAGCAGCTTATGAAAGTAATCGATGCTTTATGCATTAACTTGTCATCTAGGGAAAGTATTTACCTAAGATTAATAGCTTATGTGGAGGTTGTCAGATCACAGCTTAGGGACAAATGATTTTGACCAATAGATTCTGAAAAGCAGGGCCCAGCCCTGCACTATTGTTCATATGTGACTGTATTTCTATGACAATGGTAACATTGGGTAACTATGACAAAGATCTTATCACTACAAGGCCCAACGTGTTACTACCCAGATCTTTATAGAAAAATATGTGCTGACATTTCAGAACCAATTTCTCCTTTGTGACAGTTTGCAACAAGGTCTCCCTCTATAGCTAAGTCTATCCTGGAGCTCAGGTCACCCAGGCTCACCCCAAATTTGTACTGTCATTGTTTCTTCTCTGAGCTGGAAACTCAACCATCATGCTAAGGACACCAAGCTCTGTCATTAACCCTGTTTCCTTTTTCCCAGTTGTCAATGAACTATTTCAATGTTCATTGAACTTCATCATTTTTAACTCAAAAAGAGCCTCGAATTTAGCGAAAGTTTCTGTGTCCCCAAAAAATATGCCCCAAGTTTCTCCTTTGCTTTTCCTTTTAGAGCTTTTTGACTTTTCAAGTCAGACTGTGTCTGAAATGATTTCCCATTTCAGCAGGATGCAGAGCGTGACATCCTCCTTGTCCCAGGGAAGTAAAGCATACATAATGCATGAGGCTCCATGAAGATCTGAGCTTTGAATACACAATTGCACTTTGGGCTTAAAATGGAAAGTGCCACATTTGGAAGCAACTAGAAGTTTCCCAAAATATTTGTTTGCCATTCTAATTTCAATAATTAACATACGGATTAAAACATTCTTTTTTCTTATCTTCCAATTCCAGGAGGGAGGTCAGGACTTCATGACTGCAAGGTAGAAAAGGAAAAATGCCTTTAGTACATCTCCACTCCCAGCCCGCTGTAATGTTTCAGGGCCAGCAAGACCAAAGGGAGGAGAACTCTTTGGGAGGCTGAATAAAGGGCCTGCACCTTAACATGGTCATACTCATTGCTCATTCTGAATTCAATTGATGTCCTGGTCCCCAGCTACTGATGAGAGCACATGGAAGCGAAGCAGTCATGGGTGTCATTCACATGGCCACACAATCAAGGTGACTGCTGTCCTCTCCTTTGGTTCTCACTCTTCCTCCGCTTCTCTCTATCCAAACCAACTACTTAAGGGGAGAGATAAATCTACACATGAATAAGCCTGGACTTGAACTTTTGGCCTCTCTATGGACTGTTTCTGGTTCAGAACTTTCTTCCTGAGGCAAAAGTGTCTACAGATAGAGTAGAAAGCACACTTTTGCTAAGGAAATTCTTTGAACCTTTGCAGTCTCTTGGGACCAAAATACTTCATAACTGGTCTTCAGGTTTCATCTCTTACCTGCTTCCTCATTATAGAAATGATAAAGTTTAATTCCGGCAGAGGTGCTCCTTAAACGAATCCCTTCTCTCAACCTCCAACGGCAAAACTGACTCTTATATCGTACCTACTATATGTAGGTAGATGCTGACAGTGATATCTGCTGTCCTGGCTTTGAGATAGTAAATCCTTTCCAAGATTGCTTGAGATGAAACTGTGGCCTATACAGTCAAAGAAAGCACCAACTACATGGTGTTCAAGGACTGGTCCCATTACCTGACCAGCTGTCACTGTGTAGAGAGCAGCAGAGAGCTACAGCATGGAAGAGAGCTGAACGAAGCATAAGATTCAGGAATACCATCTGGTTAAATGATGAGATTCTAGGTAGAACACTTATAGAGCCTACTTAAAATCATCCATGCTATTGGTCGATTTTGGTTGTTCTACCCAAAATACCATAAACTGAGTGGCTTAAGAGCAACATACATTTATTTCTCACAGTGCCAGATTAAATGACCAACAGGTAATTTATACAGTATTGGTTCCTTTCTCACTCCATGCCTTCAGACCCTCCTATGCCCGAAGAGACAGGGAAGCTCCCCAGGACTTGTTTAATGAGGACATGGATCCTTTTTACACTGCTTTATTTTTTTTGTGGGGGGGTAGATACAAGAGATGTAAACATCCCTGTCATAATACACAAAACTTTTACAGCATACTAAAGGGTCTGTTGTATTCCTTATTGCTCGACAGCAGATGTTAAAACACTTGAAGCCTCTTCATTATCTTAGCACTTCCCAGGTTGCCTTTGGTTAAATGTTGTTCTATTGCTGTGACAAAATACTTAATATAAATATTGAATGAGGGAAGACTGTTTTGGCTCAAGGTTTCAGAGCTTCGCTGCATGGTCAGCTCTCTTGTTTTGGTATCTTTGATGAGCAAGGCATTATAGCAGGAAATAGAGGACAAGAATAAGCTATTTTCACTACAGTCAGAATCCCAGTGTCTCTGTCCACACACAATGACTTGATTTCTTTCCATTGGATTTCACCCCTTTTATAATTAATGCTTTTTATTATTTTAATGAATGTTCAACCTTAAGTATATTTTGATCATATTCTTCCCCTCCCTCAATTCTTTGCAGATCATCCCCTCTCCCTACACACCCAAATTTAAGTTCTTTCTCAAAAAACAAATAAACACCCAATACAACAACAACCCCCCCCCAAAAAAAAACCAGAAAAAAACATAAAACAGCACACAAAAAGATAAAAGACAAAAACACCAACAACAAAAACACCAAACTGTGGACTCCGCCTCTTAAAAACTTTTGCACCTCCCATATACCCTCAGGTTGGTACCAAACTTTTGTGAGGGTTGTTTTCTAACCAAGTTATATCATGTTACTTAAAGTATCATTTTTACTTCATGCCACTGACTTTTCCTAAAGCCTTTGAGATAAAGAGTCATTTGGATTCTATTTCTAGGTTTCCTTTGAGGAAATATTTTAAGGACGTTGCCTCATAGCCCTTCCACGGCCATTTATGAATTCTCACAAGAACCATCCTTCCCAGCTTGTGTCTGTGCCTTAAGAAACTGAGCTTTGGTTTGAACCTTGGACTCCGCCGAATACTGTGTTCCACTGTGTTTGGAGAGAAGATATCACTGGAAAGAGAGTTGAAGAGGAGACAGCAGAGGCCAGGGTGCACATTCTTGCTGCCTCGTAGCTTCCAGCGGTGGGATTGGGGCTCCACTCGCTCCTTACAGGATCACGTGTCTTGCCACTGCCCTCCTCCATAGAGTCAGGTGTCACAGAATTTCGGTTGTTAAGCTTCCTAATTGTTTCTTGAATGACTGAGATCATAAGGACTCCCTGTCCCGTGGTTGCTAATTTTTATGTGTCTAAAATTCATCAAAGATTTACTGATTTTTTGCCAGACTTTTCTACAGAAAAGTAAAATTTTACTACTGTGTCCATTGGAATAAAATTCTATTTTTCTCTGAAACCGGAACAATGTAACCATGTGCTAAGCACATTTCCCAGTCAGAGGACAGACAGTGCAGAACATCAAGGAAACCTGGCCTTTGTGTAACTGTATTCTAACCCAGGAAAGCAACAAGGTACAGAGGTAGATAGGACCACCCCAAGGTGGTGCTTAAATATAGTCTGTTCAGTGATGCTTTCAGGTGGCACAACATAGAGCAAGTGTGTAAGGTCTGAGACCAGGCTACTAGTTTTGTTTGCTTGTCTTGCTGTTTCCCAGGCAGGCCTTGAGGTCTACATCCTCCCAGTTAAGTCTTCTATCTCCACAGTGGCACTCACTGTGACTACAATGTATTTGTCTGTGAAAAAGCATCTTGGCATTTGAATAAAATTATTGGAATTAGATATTACTACCTTCAGGAAAACATCCCAGATGTAGAATAATCAATAGTGAATGTTTTCTCCTCATATGTAGAATATAGATTTACACATACACACACACACACACTTGGGATGGAGTAGGTCAAGTTTAGGCTATGGTACTAGGAAAGGGTCATGAGAGGAGTGAGAAAGAAAGGTCTTAATGGGAGACAATTGTGAAAAGGTATGACTTGGAAACCAAGAAGTGGTCCCAGGGTGAAGGAAGATGACTAGTAAGATAGGGGAGGGGGCTTGAGTGGTGAGGTTGGGGGTAGGGAAAGCCACAAAAACAATGTCTAAAAATTCCATAATAAGCCACTTAGAGTGGTTCATGGCTTCAATCCCAGCTCTTTGGAATCAAAAGCAGGAAGATTGCTCTGAGTTCAGGACCAACCTGGTCTGCATAAAGAGATCTAAGCCCTTCAGACCTACATAGTAAAACTCTATCACATAAACAAATAAATAAGCAAATAAGTAAGTAAAGTAAGTGAGTAAATAAGTAGACTCTTTAGTGGCTAGAGAAGTGGCACAGCAGTTACGAGCTCTTTCAGAGGACCCTGGTTAAATTCCTAGCACTGGAATGGCAACTCATAACTGTAACTCCAGTTCTAGAGGTCTGTCACCATCTTCTGGCCTCCATGGGCACTGCATGCATGTGGTTCACAGACATATGAGCAAGCAAAACACTCACAGACATGAAAGGATAATTTATAAAGAAATTCCTTACTTTGTATTCTAATTTTAAAAACTAATAAACAAGAGAACAAAGAACACTAAATACATGATGTATTAAGAGAAGACATCCACGGGACAGCGCATTGTCACTTAGAAACTATTTCCACTGTGAACAGAACTCATTCTAGAGCAAGCCTAGAATAACATTCGCAAAGAACCTGACTAAAGCTTCCACTTGGGACCTGGATTTTAGTTTGATTCTATTATTTCTCCTCTCCTCTCTTCATTTCGCCTCACCTCTTCACTAACTCTCTTGCTTTCTCCTGCCCCCTTCTCTCTTAGTTCTTTTTAAACAATCTCTTTGTCGCCTGCATCAGCTTCTTTGCTTTAACCGTACTTTAAGGACATGCTGTACATTCGTTTACTAGCTCTTTACTGAGCAGATTATGTTTTCTCAGCTCCATAAGAACAAAAGGAAATCCAAGTCATCTGTCTCAGGACGCCCTCCAGTAATCGAAGCAGAAGATGACAGTAACATTAACTGGGTGCAATGATAGAATAATGGCAGACCAGTCTGAATATTCTGACTGCAGAGTCAATAAAATCCCTGAGGGAAGAGAAAACAGTCATTCTGGTTTAATAGTTTAATGACGTATGCCCATACAGAGTCATACATAAAATGCAAAGTCTAGAATCTGAATATGAAAGAGCCATGCTATTCATCATTCTGAATCAGCATTACTTCGCTCAGTGTAAGCAATTTCTATTTTCATCTGTTTTCTTGAAGATACCATGGTTCCACTTTACACTTGAATACAACACCAATATTTTAGGACAGAGTACTAGAAAAAACTGGACAGGTTGCAAAGGTAGCAAATGCTGAAGAAATTTTGATGCATATTACATGTGCTGAATCGGAAGTGTTGTTAAAAAGTATGTGGAGATGCCTAAGAGATAAATGCATTTAAAGTTCAGGAGAAAAACATAAGTGATAATCAGACCCCAAGAGGCTGACATTATAGGAAAGGTGAGCAAAACTAACAAATTACAGGATTTGTGGACTCTGCTAAAGGTTAAAGTTAAGATGAACCAAAGCAGAGAGTAAAGAGTGCTATTCAAACATGACTAGTGTGTGATGAAGAGCACTGGAAGACACTGATGCGAACAAATGCAATACCCCATCATCTGTGCTGTAACTATTAAAGAATCCAAAGCTGGAAAATGTATGGCAGAAACATGTTAATTTTGACTCACAAGTGAGGAAGTCAGAAAGCATGCTGCTGGTAGAGGTTTGGTACTATAGCAACCAGGCAGGTGTGCAGAAGGCTCAATAGGCACTTGTAAAAGAAAGAAGGCATGAGAGGCAGTTTCAGTTTTTAAGCGACTCAAGATAAATAGCTCAGTCCTGAAGGATCTGGAATTCACTCTCCTGAGAAAAAATATAAAGCACTAATCAGGACTTCATCACCCCTTAAAGTTTCTACCACCTCCCAACAGTTGCAATCAGATTAACATTACATGATTTTGGTGGGTACAAACTACACCGGAACCATGGAATACCTCATGGGAATGAACTATCTTTAAGATGGAAGGAGGAACTTCTTGTCTCAGATAATGTGTAGTATGTAACTGACACTCTTTTCTTATGTTGGACTCCAAGGACACTGAAAACCAGGTGACAGACACGTAGAATACTCTCAGACATATACTCCACATAGAATAGATAATGAAGATAATGAAAAGCAGATATGTGCTGTGTGTTTGTAGATACACACGTTTATATAGTATATAGTGTGTGTATGTGAAGATCAGTGGGTGACAGTCAGATTTCAACCAGCACTGTGTGGTTGTATATTTTCACTAGCTGTCTCTTCTAAAAACGTGTAAAAAGAGAGAACCAAACTGATTTAACTTTATTATTCACTACAGTGATTGCTACAACAATGTGTTGTTATAAAAATTTGGATGTGGTACACATCATCCTATAACACTTGAAGCACATTCAGTGTGAGTTTGTATAAGCAATGGCTTTTAGTGCACCATTAAAACAAGATTGCATTCTTTATCTATTCACATCATTAAGAAAACTTCTCCAAGACAGACAAATAGCAGGTGGAGGGGCACCACATATGGGCTGATACACATTTTACATGGGCCATGTTTTCCTGACAAGTAAAGAAAAAAACTTAAAAATAAGAGAAGACAACAATGGAACTTAGATGCACAGCGTTTAATCTCTGAAGTGCCAAGGGATACCTGAGTACCTTAGAAAGAAAGATGTAGCATAATAATTGATGTCTCCATGGAGAGATGAATTACCTGAACAGCCAGTAGGAAAATGTGTTGTTAACCTGGCACAAGAAGAAAAACCCAGTGCATGTTCCCAGTGCAATATAAGCCTGAGCAGGTAGGTTGGATGCCATTTTTTCCTTCTACTGGCAAGAAGCAAAATACTAAATGCACTGGTGAAGAATGATCTTAGGAGTACATAATAAACAAAGTCAAAAAGATTTATCAGAAAACCTGACAGAATATCCAAAATTCACTGGTTCTGCCTGACTTTCCATTGGCATCTGCCAGGCTCCAGGGCAGACTTGTTCCACACAGCTTGGCCTAGGGGGAAGAAATGGATGTTTCATTGACGTTAAGAGGCAAACTGGGTGGCAAAGACATGTTGGTTAGTTCACACACAGATTCAATGAGAACAGAGTGTGCAGAAGATACAATTTAGAGCAGAAGCAAGATCCCTACTGTCATACTGTGGAGCATGGGTAGTTGTCACTTCAGATTTTCTATTTTTACTTCTTGGGTTTAGTCTACCCACATTGTAGAGTTCTGAATGAAATGTATATCTTGAGGATGTTTTTATATGGACAATGCCCTTGATCTGCCATCTACACAAAGGCCCAGAATATTTTGCTGTTTCTGAACAATCCACTGGGTTTCTTCCCAGTGAGTAAACCAACACCTCTGATCACCATTCTTCTTCTGTTACCTTGACATTGGTCTTGCCTTTCTTGAATGCCGCAGGAGTGGGATCATATAGTATCTAGTCTTTTTTGATTTTTTCACATAATACTAAATAAACAATCACCCAGCTATATGCTGGCACTCTTCCACTGATGAGGAAATTAACGGAAACTAACCTGTAAATGAAATTACACAAGCCACATGATCAACACAAATAACCGTGACTCACAGTCCACTCTTCCTGATCTGTATTTCCCCACCTTGCTTGTCCTACTTGCTTCTCTGCACCCTCTGTTTCTGTTTCTTTTTTTTTAAATGTGTTCTTGGATATCCCCTTAGTTCTTTATCATGTGACAATGTGACATTCCAGAATGAAAACGGGTAAAACCACAAGTTTTTGAAAAAGTAAGTTCAAAATTACTTGAAAACCTTTAGTAATGCCATTTGTAATTGCCATGGCTTTGATCACGGTAAGAGCAATGCAACGGTGTGGAGGTGGGTTGACTTTCTGACCACACTTCTGAACTAGCAGCAAACTCTTTATTTAAATTGTATTTTTTAACTTTAAAATGTCAAATGGGAAAATACTTTTAAAACATATGCATTTCCCCCTCAGTGCTTTTACTGCCCATATACTGAAAATAATTAACCACAGCTATTTCTTACTATTAAAAAGAAAATACATCCATCCATAGGTACGAATCCATAACTACAATCACATCTGAATTTTAAAAGCAGTCGCTGGCTTTTAGAATCATTACTCTGACTATATCTTTCTCCTCTTAGTTTTTCCAGCTTCCATAGAAGTCTGATGTTTTGCTTGTTTGTTTTTCTTTTCCACCATATGTTCTTGTTCTGTAGGCCAGTCTGGCCTCTACATCTCTATCCTCCTTCCTCAGCCTCCGAGTAACAGATTTCAAGCATATGCCACCACACTAGGTTAGGTCTGACTTGTTCTAATGTATACAAACTGCTCATTGGCTTTGAGGGCAAGAAAGGAAATATGAGGAACAACTACACAGGAAGCTACTATGAGCCTGTAGGAGAACAAACCAAAGAGTAAAATGAAAGTAGACTTCTCCACAATTATTCTGGGTTTGGATCTGTGACACTTTCTGGGTGAGATGACATTATATATGTCATGATTTAACAGGGGCTTTAGTGGAAGGATTTTTAATTTGGATACAATTTCTTTCATGTCCCACTATTTCTCTCTATACTCCTTCAATTAAAATTTAATTATTTTATACTGGCCTCTACTCCACAAAGTAGCTCTTCAGCTCAAAACTTCTCATTTTATCCTCGTCCCCTTTTTAGTCTGTGCTTAGTAATTACAGGGCCATACTGTCTTAAATAGTATGGGAGAAATAACTGCACTTACTGTTCCACTTAAGACCGTAATTACTGCTTAATCTTATATGACTCAGAACAGTGTCATGGCTTCAGAATTCTTCTGAGAAAATAATCTTTGCCCAATTACCCATTTAGCACGATATTTGTTTGTTTCTGACTTTGATGACTCAAAAGTAAAAGCCATGTGAAATCAATAAGGCCCTGGGTCTAAAGGTGGCAGTTTTCAAACAGGATCTGTCTATTGCAGCCACTTAGGGAATCTCTTTTATGACTAAGGCTTGAATGAAAACAGGGTTGAAATGTCCTGAGAGAAGCTGCCATACAATTAATCGAACTTGTTGAAATTTCTGTAGTCTCTAAATTGCCTTGCAGCTGGAGATTCCTTAGAGAAGGTCCAGTTAAGTGAGGACACACAATGACTCTCACAGTTTTAGGAAACAGACTCATTCCCTGAGATGGAGCCGACCTGTTTTTGGTTATTCAACACCAAGTGTCGAAGCTGATAACAACACTTACTTGATATTATTTCATTCCTTCTTCCATCCACCCTGGAAAGCAGTTTTGATAAGGAACAATTCCAAGCATTGGGCAGATGAAAGGAAGATGGGAAGAAGTTTTGGTGCTATTGTCTGGAAGCATATTGTAAGAGGGACACTGAGACACTGATGTAGATATCAACTATTGATGCATGATAGGAACTTCTCACGGTGCTGTAAAATGAGAGGAAACTCCATGGCCTTTTAGGCTGTGCAACTAGGAGCTCAGGCCAAGAATGAAATTGATGTGTCCGACAAACGAAGATGTTTACCATGGGGCCCTAAGGCTAGAGAGAGAACTAAAGCAAAGCAGGAAAAGAGACACTAACTATTCTCACAGTCAAGCATGCCTTTCATTCAAGTCGCAAAGGTAACATGGAGAAGGGTTTTGAAAGAACAGCAACGCAGATAATAAAAATATGATAATTAAAGCCATAAATATCACTGCCATCCAATTGTAGGAGGCAGTTGGTGACAGTGGGGATTGTTAGAGTACTGGTGCCAATTCAGACATGTCATCCGTGGGTTGAGCACTGCACAAGGCACTATGTGATGGGTCGATTATTAGAATTGGTTCATGACATCTCAGCTAACAGGGTTCTTCTTGTCTATGATGGTGCTTCTTGAAAATATTCTATGCCTGCTTCTTTTTCTCATGTCCTTCTTTATTGTTTAGAAAAGGAAGGCTCATCTTTTGTCCACTTGGAATCGACTATATACACCATTCTTGCAAAGCCACCCGGAACACCAAGTCAAGAATGTTTAGAAATATTTATGTGAGGGACATCACGTGTCTGCTATACATTGCTGTGGCTTTTCAGGAGGCTGAAGCAGAAGGAACTCTAGGGACCAATGAGTACCAGGCCAGCTTGGGCAGTATAAGGAGACCTGCTTCTTGAAAAGGTTTTAGAGCCACCAATTAGAGAATAAAAAGTCAGTTTGCCAATTAGATGATTTCCAATTCTTCAGCAAGATTGTTTAGACTACTGTCAAGTAGGTCACAGTGGGCGTATGATTGTACAGTGACATCCAGTGACTTGGTTGCACTGAAAGGCTCCTTTTGTCTATCTTCTATTTTTCATGTGAATATAGTGCTTAGCTCTGGCACCAATAAATAAACAAAAAGGAAATAGAACTCATTTTTAATTATATCCTTGTGTTTTTAAATTTGTTGTTATGTAGTAGTTAATCAGATGTCACTACTAGTACAATCACAGCATTTTTAATTTATAAAGGGGTGTAATCACAAGAGATTTTATTTTTTTTATTGATTTTGATACCTAACTAGGTAAAAAGGTCAGTTTCTTTACCCATTGCTTGTTCAGGGAGACAAAGGATTAGGTATCTTTTAGCATTGCAAATGCAGGTGCTCCAAAACCATGGGAATATGTGTGGAGTTTGATTTTTCTGCACAGTGACTTAAGTGTGTCATACCCTAGCCACATGTACTGAAGATACATTTGAAGAGGCTGTGGGTCTTTCTATTCTACCACCATGTGTGAGTTCAAATTGTTCTACATCCTTGCTAATTCTTTCTATTTTCTATTGGTCACATTTGTGCCTGGTACCCGTGGAGTCCAGAAGACAGTACTAGATCCCAATGAACTGGGGTAACAGTCAGTTGAAAAACATCCTATATGGTTGCTGGGAACCAAACCTTGATCCTCTGCAAGAGCAGCAAGTACTTTTAAAGACTGAGTCTTCCTTCGGCCCCTATTTATTTTCTTTAGAATCCTGTATTTTTTCTTTGACAATTTCACATGTGTCACACACTTTCACAATTGTCACACACTTCCTGCAGAAATTTCCCATCTTCACTTTCTGACTTCCTGCAGACATCTCCCAAACAACCCAGCACTTTCCCTTCTTTCACTATCCCCATCCCTTCTCCTCTCCCTCTCCCTGTACCCCTCGTGTGTGTGTGTGCATGTGTGTGTGTGTGTGTGTGCGTGTGTGTCCATCCATCTGTCTGTATGTCTGTCTCTATCTTTATTGTTACTCTCAGAGCTCAGTTGGTGCTCCCTGCATGAACAGTAACTGCTCTCCTCAGCTTGTTCTACCATAGGACACCACAAGGGAAGTGAGTATGCCCTATTTTTGCCATGTCCAGAAGATAGCATTTCACAGCCCTCTTCCCATCCTTCTGCATTTACATTCTTTCCAACCCCTCTTCTGCAATGTATCCTCATCCTTAATGGTTACCAGCGGAGAGTACTAGATCCTTTACTGTTTTCATTTTTCTGGTGATAATAAAAATGCCTTCATGGGATCAGGCAGTGCTGATAGGAGCCACTGTTTAGAGTGTTTGCTTCTTTCTAGTATGAAGCCTTCCATATTCTCAGTAAGTTACAAACTGAGCTACAACCCATCATATGGCCATGAGCTGTGCATTGCAATCTATTGCCATTTCTAATATGCTTTTTCTCTTTTTAAATTTTGAATGATAAAGTTATTTTCTTATAAATTACTGGTGAAAAAATTAGCTGTGTTTATTGAAAATATTTTCTTCTACTCTGTAGCTTTTCCATTTTGTTGAATAGCTTTTCCCTTATGTCTTTCCTGATATAATCACAGCGAATTTTTGAGATTTAATTGACGGCATATGCACAGCTCCACTCCTATCTCTTTTCCATGACTGAAAAGTGCCTGTTTTTAAATTTAGAATTCAACATTAACGTAGCTTTACGTTATGTGTATGTTCTGAAAGTCTTCTGGCTTTTTAAGAAAGAAACTCTGATTCTGTCTTTTTACACTTCTTAAAACTCATGAAGCCATATTGTTGATTAAGTACAGAAGCCTTCAAGTTGACATCATGATGAACCTATGGAACACTCTGAAGAGCATTCCCTTTTAATAAAATGGGTGTAGTTTTGCCTATATTTTCCTTTTCTGCAGTAGAATTTTCATTTCACAGGCTATTTTTTCCACATCTCTCCCCCTCCTCCTTCAGTCCCTAAAATGCAATCTTTCTCAATTCATGTGCTATTCCTTAGGTATGATAAGAAAACAGGGTAATTTGTTAAAATCTTTAAATAATTCTGCTTGTTTTTAAGGATTTTTTAAAACATTTTCCTTATGAGGCATGTATGCTTATTTATTTTACAATTTATTTGAACTTTGGATAGATGACTTGACATTCTTTTCATAGAACACAAAAGAATTTTAGTTCTCTTCATCTCAAAATCATTTCTGTGCCCTTCTTCCTTAGATTTGTTTCCTGGCCTCTTTGTCTCATTGGTCCTCTTGCTGTTGCCCCAAAGCCAGTATTTCTTCAGCCTTGCAGCGTTTCCCTTCTTTTTACTGTAAGCCATTGATAAGGCCCTGTCCTCACCCTCAGAGTATCTTTCAGCACCTAGCCCATGGTCCAGCTCTTCATACAGTGAATCGTTGCAAGTATTACACACCTTCTCTCTCTGCTTCTCTTGCAGCTACTGTTTACCTAAATTATGTACATGATTTCTTTAAATCTTTAAGCCTAGTATAATGAAGCACATTTGAACCTTTGTCCTGTAATTAAGTTAGCATTCTTGCCTATAATTTATTTTTATTGACTCTAAACTATATATTTTCTTAATTCTTGACATATTTATTTTTTATAGGATGCTGATGAGTGGATATGTTACTGGTTTTCTGGATCTTGGTGCTTGTCCTTAAAGGGTACTTTGTTCTGCTTCATTAGCATTTTGTTTAATTGAGTGCAAGCTTTGTAAATTTTATATTTTCATCTCTGTCAGTGAGGCGAAACCATTATTCTTTGGTCAATTTATTATTCCTTCTAAGGCATTGCTTTTTCTGGATGTCTGAAATGCTCAACAGTGACTCTCAGAGCATTGATACGTCTTTTTATGAGTTCTGTCCATTTTCTACTATTAGGGGTCTCATTCATATTCTGCACCCACTAGTGGCCCTCTCACAGGCTGTGGGACATATATTCGAAAAATTCAATTTGTATGCATCCAAATGCTCAAGGACTTTGTCAAGCAAAATTGTATCATTGGCAATAAGTACACCTCTCCTTTGTAGTGTTCTTCATTACAGATTTTAATACCCTAGTGTACCACAGCCTGATATCTTAGTTTATACTCTCCTTACTGTACTGTGTTCCATATAGTTTTCATGGTGTGAACACCACTGTGCTATATACCACCACAGTGTAGGTTCCATCATGAGGCAATGACCGCCATGTTATGAATACTGCCATGGTTGGGAATATTGCAATGGTATGACTATTATTAGGTAGAGATATTATCTTACTATGAATAACATTGTGGTGTTAATGCTGCAACAATGTGAATATTGCTATGGTGTGATTGCCACTATGGTATGAAAATCTCCAAGTACAAATCTAGTGTGATTCATTTTGTTGTCTTTGTCTCCAGGACATTTTGTTGTCTTTGTCTCCAGTAGTCTATGTTTTTCTTTATATAACATTGGACAATAATTGCTTAACTTTCTGGTTATTTATAGAGCAGGAATATATTGTAATATATAAAGTATTCTTTATCTGATCTAGGTTTTTGATAAGGTGTTTAACAAATTGTCTGTTTATCATTCATTAAGCCTCTAAACCTAAAATGTAACATTCAGTTTTTTATGTGGGATTACAGAAATGAAATCACTAGCTTTTACTTTTTGCACTTATTGAAGGTCACAAAAGATTTAAAATCTAGTTGAAGACATGTAAAGAGAAAATAAAAATATACAAAGTTGCTTAAGAAATAGCCAATCAAGGAGTCTAGAGATGGGTCAGAAGTTAAAAACACTATCCTTTCAGAAGACCCAGATTTGGTTTTCAGCACCTATGTGGTGACTCACACCTATCTGTTATAAATTCAGTTTCATGGGATCCAATGTCCTTCTCCAACCTTAATGAACACTATACCTATGTGAGCATATAGTACCCATGCAAATATGCAGGGAAAGCACACATACAAAATATATCTATAAACAATAAGTAGACAAAATTTTTTACAAATATTATATTAGAAAATACAAAAGTCACTTTAGGATTTAATCACAATGTAGTGGTTATCAATTGATTAATGTGATAGGAATAGAAAGTGGAATATTTGATGTACACTGAATTCTACTTCAAGTTTAAGAAAAGCTGTTATTTAATTGATTAATGTCTCATTTTAGGGTCTGTCTTATATCTTTTCCTTTTAATTAAAAGCATACTGTATATTAGAGAAAATTCATGCTGACTATATTTAATAGTTTAATATTAAAAGAAAAAATGAAAATCATGGCATATTTTGTAACACATTTAAATAAATAATTCAGACATGTGAACAGTGTTCATATGAGCTCATGATTTTAAAGCAGTTTAGAATTCCATTCTTATTATAGAAATCTTATTCTTCTGAATATTATGAAAATAAATTGCTCTGATGTTCATTAATATGTAACACAGTACAATACCTTGAATACGAAGTGTGTACTACATTCGTGCTGGCTCCAGCAAAGGTCCAACAGGTGGGCCTTCATAGCAGCATTATTCATGATAGCCAGAACCTGGAAACAACCTGGATGCCCCTCAACCAAAGAATGGATAAATAAATGTGGTACATTTACACAAGGGAGCACTACTCAGTGGTAAAAAATAGTGACATCTTGAAATTTGCAGGCAAATGGATGGATCTAGAAAAAAAACACATTGAGTGAGGAAGCCCAGACCCAGAAAGACAAATATTATATGTACTCACTCATAAGCAGCTTTTATACACAAAGCAAAGAAAAACCAACTGACAGCACACAGCCCCAGAGAATCTGGACATCAAAGAGGACTCTAAGAGAGACATACAAGGATCTACATAGGAAGGTGAAAAAGTCAAGATCTCCTGAGTAAATTGGGAGCATGGGGGTCACAGGGGAGGGAAGAAAAGGAGAGGGGAGGAAGGGAGAGTAGCAAAGTAAACTGTATAGGTCAATAAAAACAATAAAAAAAGAAAATAAATGTATTACAAGTAGATCATAGTTAAGTTTTGACTGCTATGAGAAAGACCACCACTAAGAGCAACTTGGGGAAGAAAGTTGTTTTACCTCACAGGTTACAGTTCTTCAGGAAGGGAAGTCAAGGAAGGACCCCAGAGGCAGAAGCTGAAGCAGAGGCTTGGAGAAGTTCTGCTTATGGGTTTGCTGTCCATGGCTTGCTCTCCCTGCTTTCTTAAAGGAAACCTCTGATCTGAGCCTGTTCATAGCAGTCATCAGTCAAGTAATTGCCCTGCATAGCTGTGCACAGCCCAATCTGAAGGAAGCATTTCCTCAATGAGGATTTCCTCTTTCCAGGTTTATCTGGGTTTATGTGAAGCTTTCAAAAGTCCAGCCATCACAAGGTGATTGTGTATGTATCAATCCTAAGTACCAAAAACATTAGTAACAGTTGTTTTATTGTTTGAGAGTCTTATAAAATGCAAGGAAACAACCATAAAGAAATATTTTCATACTGTTAATAAAATATTAAGAGAAGTCTTAAATGTGTTAAAGCAGTGGCATTTTGACAGAAGACGGTGCTTTTGACTCTGAAGTGACAGCTATGTTCCAAAGCAGAAAAAGATGATCTCTAATTATTAACTAAGAATATGTGAGATCTTTCGGCAGATAGCATACATTTTAGAGCTAGAGAAAATTACATTTAGAAAGCTCAATATTATTCGCTTTATGTCATTTGGCGATGGATGAAGAGTTCTATGATAAAACAGCAGTCTTCAAATTTCAAGGCTAACAAACCGGGTTTTACTCATTTATGGCTCATGTATTGATCATAGATATGAGAGCATGGACCATTTGCACATCAGTTACTCTGGCTTGACCATAGTGTAGGACTCTGGGGACACATATTGTTTCAATCACAATTGTATCCTGTTAGGACTCTAAATACTAAACTCTCCCTTTAATGTAGAGACTATGCTGATTTAAATGCTCTAATTTTCTTTTCTAATTAATTAATTAATTAGTTAGTGTGTGTGTGTGCACATAAGTGCATGTGTGTTTGTATGTGCACATGACCGTGTGTGTGTGTGTGCATGCTTGCACGTGCACATGATACTAGAATGTATAGAGACCAGACAATAGCATGTGGAATTTGACGCTCTTCTACAATGTGAACCTTAGGGATTGAACTCAGGTCATCTGGCTTGATATCAAGCTTTTTATGCCTGGAGTCATGTAGCCAGTCCATTAATATTCTAGCTTTTATATTAAGATTGGTAAACGTCTAGAATTCCATTAAAATTACATTTGAAATTGTGGTCATTTAATTATCAGATGACAGCTTTGGTGTTTATTATCATTATGGTCAGATCATTGAGGTCAGAGATAAAAGGAACAGAAAGTTTATATTGTTTCATTGTTGCCCATTGTTAACAAGTATGTTGATAAACCTGTTCTGAATCACAGCCATATGAGACTATAATGACAAGTCTACACGCCAAGTCCATGGATTTTGACAATGGAGACTGAGGTCATGTAGGATGAGTTACAAGCAGCTCTTGGGTGACTTAATAAAATAGGATCTTGGCCCCAGATACCTGCTTCAATGCTACTGGGACTTGTCCCCTAGCATCAACCTAGAATGTCTAGAATGCATCGCTGCTCTTGCTGCAGAATTCTGATGGCTCTGCACAAATTTATGGGGAGAGTGTGGAAGGGAGAAACCAGGTAATAATTAGCTATTACACAGGTCCCCACATATATCAATATGTGTAAACATGTGATGCAATGCTGAAAACTTGTTCATTTAATTTTATTAGAAGCTCACTTTGCAATCAAACATTTAACTTTAATACAGTCTAAATTATCATTCAGTTCTATAGTTTGTGCTTTCCATATATATATATAAAAAAAACTTTGCCTGATGACTTAAGGTCATTGATAATTTCCCCTTTCATCATTGAACAAAAAATTGTTATTTAAACTATATAAGCCCAAAGTCTACTCTGAGTTATTATTTGTGGATGGTATGGAGTAAGGATGCGTTCAATCTTTCACAGTTCAACTTTGTTTTTTTTTTTAATATAAATAAATTTACTCTTCCATTCTTCAGTTGACAGATAATTGATTTACTGCTTCTAGCAACATTTCTTGAGACAATCACTCTTTTCTCCATTGAACCACCAAGGTACATTGACTTAACTGCCTGTGCACCTGAGGATATGTCTAGGGGCCATTGCTGTGTTCCATTCATCCACACCTCTGGCTTTTCTGGGTCTCCAGTTGCTTCACCCTGGTTTTCCTTTAATGATCTGGAGTATAAAGTGTGAGTTCTCTAAAACTGTTTTCGCTTTCCCAATAGTTTTGCTTTGACTGCTCTAGATCTTTGTGCCTGTGTGATATATTATCGGGTTCCTCGTTCACTGTTGGGCCTGTTGGCTACTAGCTCAAGAGGTCAAGAGGCAGTAGTGGCAACAGAAAACTTTGTACGTGGCCCAGTAGCACAAACGGAGTCAGGCGGATTTGGGTGAATTAATTCAATTCACCCAAAGTATAAGGAATATATAGGACTGGGGAGTCTGGAGACAAACCTAATTTACATTAAGTGGCTTGCTCCTATAGCAAGGCTCACGGCACAAGTCTTAGTCATGTGTGTAGCAAGGGAACTTTCTAGTGGAGCTCTGCGCCAGGGTTCAATCTAGAGATAAGTAAGGCGTGGGGTTTAGAGATAGGCTGTTTAGAAACAGCTTTCAGATAAGGTCAGTCCTATGGCTCAGGGACATTCTCCAGATAAGAGCAGGTAGAGGCAGGAAGTTCTGCTGGAGGGAGGGAACTTGGTGTCGCCAAGCTATTGAGATAAGCTGCCAGGGTACAGCAGACTGTGACCTACCAGCCAGCAATGTCTTCCAACAATTTATCAATTGTTGATAAATTTATCCCTTTATCACTATCTATGAAAAGTCCTATAGAGATATCAGTCTGGGTTGTTTGAGTCTATGTGTCAATTTAAGGAGACTTGACATCTTAACAATTTCTAGTATTAAAAATCTAGAGACAAGGCATAAACTTAAATCTCTGAATTTTCTCTCAGCAATTTTTTATAGTTTTCAGGAGATAGATTTTCCAGATTTTTAACTTCTCAGCAAAGTATTTACTTTCATGTCTTAGTAAATAAGGCTTTTAAAATTATATGTGTATATCTCTATATGCTTAACATGTTTCATTTATATTTATTTTCATGTTCATTTGTAAACTACAATTGTATTTGTATGCTGACAAACCTGCATTTTGCTAAATTTATTTGTTATTAATAGTAGTTTACTTTAAGGATCATTTCAAGTTTTTGATAGAGGTAATCATATCCTCTTTGACTAAAAGTTTTGTTTATTGTTTAATCTGTATATCATGAAAGATTTCTAAGCTCTATAATGAAAGGATTAAATAGCTCACTGAAAACTGCTTAAGCAGCTCAAGCAAAAACTTTGCAAAAGATTGAGTAAAAAATGTTCAACATCATTACCCACGAGGTGCATAAAAATTAAAATTACAACCAGATATGTTTTCATATTATCTAACAAAAATGTAGAAAACTAACCTTGTAAAGTACAGAGGCAGTGCAGCTGAGTTCCTCGAGTCTCATTTTTTGATTTCTGAAGTGGCACAATCATTTTACTTTTTTCCCTCCTACCGTGCAACACACAAACACCATTCATGCTTATTTGTCCAAGAGAAAATATGTGTTTCTACACCAAAACATGATATCACACAGACACACACCCACACCCACACACACACACAATAAATAAATTTACTGCTGGATAAAGAAATTAAGCATAGCCTTACACTGAAATACTACTCCATAGTAAAAATGCACAAAGGATGATTATCCATAACATTGTGTTAAGTAAACAAAATCAGGCATAAATGTATTAGATGATGTGTCATTTATTCATAGGAAATGCTAGAAGAGATGAATGTCAATTGACATGAGATGGGAAACAGCCCGTGTCCTGTTTCCATTTTACTTCACGTGATATTTTTTGTTGTATTCCTTATACTATTTCTACAACCAATGTCACAGACTTTTCCTTGTCAGTTTCTTGTAATTTTATAGCTTCAAGTCTTCTATTTTTCAAGATATATTTTAGTGTTAGTTTTGTTTGTGTGTTTATTTGTTTGTTGATAGATTCTTGTTTGTGCATGTGTGTGCTGGTGTATGTGTGAGTGCAAGTACCCACAGAAGAGATTATCACTCTCCTGGAACTAGAAGTCTATGTGGTTGTAAGCTACCCTACATGGGTGCTAGGAACCAAACACAGTTCTTCAATGTTAATAGATGCTCATAACCACTGAGCCATCTGTACAGCCCTAGCTTTAAGTCTTAAGTTTATGTTTTTAATCTTTCTTAGTTGATTTTTGTGAAGAATATAAAACAAAGCTTAAATTTCATTACTTTGTGCATGGATGAAACATCTCCTAGCAACATCTGTTGGAGGACTAGTTTTTCCTTATTGCATTTGTGCCTGACCTATCTGTTGAATATCAGTTAACTTCTTGTGTATGACTTAATGGGGCTCTATTCATTTTCTCTGGGCTGTTTATATGCTTTTATTCCAGTGCTATACTATGTAAAGTTCTGTAGATTTGTAATCCAGTTTGAAATCAGGAAATTGGAACCCATGACATTTTTCATCTTAGAATTGTGTGGCTACTCAGGATCCCTGGTAGTTTATATAAAAACTTAGATTTTTTTTTAAATTTCCATAGAATGACAATGATTATAACTCATAATGAATAGTTTTGGATATGCTTGTTATCTTGGATATTTTAGGATACTCTAACAATGTTTAAATGTCAACTTATCAACCTAGTTTATTTTCCTATTTGTTCATGTCTGTAATTTCTTTCATAAGTGCATTTTAGTTTTCAAAGTGAATCAATAAGTTTATTTATGAGCAGGGGTATTGACCTGCAGTCTTCTTTTCTTGTGGTATTTTTGCCTGAGTTTGGAAGCAATGTAATATTTCCACATTTGCTTTGAAATATTTTTATAATATTTTCAAAAATTCACAGGTGAATCTTGTGACCCTGGGTTTTCTTTGCTAGGACACTTTACCAGCTGTCTCCTTACTAATTCCAATTTCCTTTATATGTTCTTTTTCCTTGAGATTTGATCTTGGTAGGTGTATTGCTACTAGGAATTCATCCGTGCTTAAGAATTTAGTTTGTTGATGCGATTCTCATCATGTTTCCATAGGGATTCTGCAACATCAGCAATGGTATCACCACTTACATTATTTGAATTGGGTTCGTCCCTCTCCCACCCAGCATATGTTAATTAATGTTATCTCTCCAGGAAAAAATTTTAGTTGTTGTTTATTTTTTTTCCTATTGGTTTTATGTTTCTTGTTTCATTTATTTCTGTTCTAATCTTGATTATTTCCTGCCAAGTGCTCCAGAAAACCAACTTCTGTTTACTTATTCAAAATAATTAAGATCAGAATCTCAAGAAGTTACTATCTTCTGTTTCCTAGAACACTATTATATAGTCAAAATAGAAAAATACCTGAAATTTCTGTGAATGGGTAAAGTGATAAGGGAGACATGGCACATATATACAAGGTGATACCATTTACTCTTGCAGAAAGTGAGACTATTACACTATTTTGCATCATGTGTGGACTTTGAGGACATTATTTTAAGTGGAACACACTACTTATATCACATCTGCATAATCATACTCATCGAAGATCTCTAAGCCTGTCAGACTTGCACACAAAGAAAGTAGAGAGCTGAGTGGCAATGACCAAGAAGGTTGAAAGGAGAGACAGCTGCTCTCCAGATACGAAGGTCGAACTTATGAGGACCTTGGAAGAGTCTGGCCGAAGTCAGCCCACAAGAAAACAGAAACAGAGAGATGCAGCTGGAAAGATAGCTCAGCGGATAAAAGGAAGCAGTTGCTATTTTTGTAGGGGAAGGGACCTCAGTTTGGTTCCCAGAACCCACACCTAGCAGGTCACAACTGCCTGCAACTTCAGTTTCAGAGAATTCATCGCCCTCTTCTGGCTTCCACAGGCACTGGGTATATCCGGTGCACATACATACAGTCAGGAACATAAACACATACACATTAAATAAGGACATTAAAGAAATAAATAAGTACTTAAGTAAATCTTTTTAAAAGTCTGTCAACATCAAAGATAAAGAGTATTGGCTGGGAAGAAAAGCAAGCGTACTTTCTAAGGAAATAGGAATTCCATAAGCCATGAACCTATCAGCACTTATTCAACTTACCCACTAATCAGAACTACAATACTATACATTTAAAATAACTAAGTTTGGTTCTATGTAAAATCAACAAAAATATATAAATGAAAAAGAAACTCTATAGCTTGCATAACTATTGTGTAAACATTGCATAGTGAAAATAATTACATAATTATACACATAAGCAATAAAAGCTGTTATTTAATCACTTTCCTATCTTTCTAGTTATTCATTGCATGGTAATACAATAGTGTAGAAAGTTTCTTATTATTCCAAAGAACTGATATACAAAAATGCTTTTAATTTTTGCTGGCAACAGCTTAGCTATACAGTCTTTTACTTGCCTGATGTGGTCTGATTAACAGTTGTATTTATTTTTGTTTTCAGAATTGCAATGTTAAGTTATTAGACTCCTTCCTGCCATTGCTCAAACATCTTGAAGCAGAGGCATCACCGCAGATATTGGGTATTTAAATTTTTATTGCATATAATTATCTATTTAGTATATGTTTGTACATATACATACCTATAAACACGTATGCACACATGAATGTTCTGCTGCCTGTGTGAAGGTGAGAGGTAAACCTGCTGGAGTTTGTTCACTGCACAGATCTGAAGGTCAAGGAGACTGAACTCAGGTCATCAGGCATGGCAGCAAGTGCCTTGCCCCACTGGGCAATCTCATCTGCCTACTCCTGTTTTGAAGGCATCTGAAATGTTTTGAACAAATTCTTTCCTTCTTAATTTATTGTTTCAGAGTTCCTTAGAACTTGAGTTATTAAAATATAAATTAGTCCCTGTTTCTTCTGGTGAAAACAGCAAAATGGCTAGTTTCCAGAGGTAGACTGGGCCAGGGAAAGTGGGATTAGAATTTAGAAATATCTTTAGTGCCAACAGCTTTGAGGCCGGAGGCTGCTCTGCAGGGAATGTGGGCTCTTGCTTTTGTTTTCATCTAGCTGCTGTGTGATCTCTGGTAAGGCTTGGGCACATGTGAACTTCAAGTGCACCATCAACCATTCAACCTCTGGCCTTGCTACTTTCCAGACAACTGTGGCCCTCAGCATGAAGTCTCCTCATGCCTCTGGGGCTGAAGGCCTTCTGCTGCTGTTTCCCAGTTGCACCTTTTTGCCAACACTGAGCTGCTCCTTTCTCTTTCTCAGTATGTAAATATAAAATATACATTAGGGAGGGTAGTGTCAAATGGGTAGGCTCAGCCTGGTCTCCATCACTTTCCATGCTCTGATAGCTCCCCTTCTCCCGGTAGCTTCACTCCAGTACTCTTGTCCTTTTGGCCACCTGCCATCTCTTACCAATAGATCCTTTGTTACTCTTATGCCTAGAAGGAACTGCTTCACCACTAACCACGGCAAACCATAAAGCAGTATTCCATAAAATCTTATGGGCTTAAACTCTAATAACAGAATTTGGTAATTTTCATACTACGGCAGTTTTTTTGGGAAAGTGCCTTTTAAATTTGTAAATTCTACCCCAGTATTAAGGAACTTTAGGAAAGTTAAGGATGAAATGTGAAGATCTGTGAAAAGTACCAATAGGTGTTGTGCTTCTGGAGAAATCCATATCCTGGAATTGCCTGCTAAGTACTTTTCCATCCAAGATCCTCCTCTCAGGTTTGCCCTTAGGAAGTCTCTGATCTCTCCATGACAAAGACTCACAGGCAAAACATTTTGCCCTTCCTTAAATGGCCCAGGTGGCTACAGTAGACTTGTTCCACTGTGAGTGATCAGCAGACTTTCAAACCTGAGACCCACAGGCTCCATCATCTCTTGGGTATTGTACATGTTTAGTGTTCTATGCAAAACTTGACAGTATCAGTGTCAATGTGCCGAATCCATGTTTGCTCTAGCAGCCTCTTGGCATGAACTCTAAATGTTTTTTGTATCTAGATGTGTCTTCACAGCCTGATATTAATGAAGAAACTTCATTCCAGCTTTTTCCTTTAAAAGTCAAAGAGTGATTCTTAACAAGTTCATCAGCGGTAAAACCCAGATATCTAATGATCTAATCTGCTGTGGTTTCTATTGAGCTCCACAAAGACAAACATTTCTCAGGGTTATTCACCAGGCCCTGCTTGGGTATATGTACACACCCAAAACACTTGTCACACTGTAGGGGGAAAGCTCTTCCTGGGAGGAATGCAGCGTGGGAAGGCTTTCTTTATTAAATGGATACTAGCATGGCTTATTTGGTATGCTTTTCTAAAATTTAACATGGAACAAATTTATTTTGTTTAGGAAAATTTCTATTTCAGTTCAGGGGTTATATTTCTTAGTTGCAAAGGTATTTATGGAAAAAAATAAGAGGAAGAGAGGAGGAGGTGGAAGAAAGGAAGAAAAAAGCAGGGGAAGGAGGAAGAGAGAATGCAGTGGTACATGGTGATTCACACCTTTAATTCTCTGTGAGTTGGAGATCAGCCTGATAGGCGTAGCAAGTTCTAGGGCAGCCAGGGCTACATATATGCAAACAATGGAGAGAGAGAGAGAGAGAGAGAGAGAGAGAGAGAGAGAGAGAGAGAACAGAAAGGAGGAAAATAAAGGAAAAGAGAAGATAAAAGGATAATACAATAATACAATGGCACTGGTGGTCAGGGCTGGGATTGTCATGCTTGGTGTTTTTTGGCCAAGTTCATGCCACAACCAAATTGAAATCCCTATTACATGTCATTACACTAGAAGTCACATTTGTATAGGAAATGTTTCCACCAGGAAAATAAAGCCTGTAGTTTCTGCTTTTTATTTTTAATGTCCGGAAGCTCTCATTTTGTTTCAGGCAGAACATTTGCAGCCGAGATCGGTGCCTGTGACAGGAGATTTTCAGAACTAGACTGCAAAGCAAATGACTAATAACAGCCCCAGCATTTAGGCTGCAAAGGAGTCTGTGGAAGAAATTGGGCTGGAAAAAAAAAATGACAACTGCTTGAGAGAATCTTTAAATCCATTGAATGTAGCTCTTTCCTCTTTTGTTGATGGCCTCTGCGCATGCTTAGCAGTATATCAGCACATGTTTCTATGTGTCGGAAGTGCATAGTACTCGGAGTACTTTATTCCAACACCTATAAAACTAATCCCGAACTTTACCAGGGTCTCTTAAATTATCTGGGGCTGTACTATGCTCTGATATCGAACAAGATGGCTCAGAAAAATGACATGACAACTGATCATTTTCCCCTCCAGAAATCAGTGAAAGTACTGGCTCCAAGAGAAATTTGAATGGGTTAGGGGCAGCACAATTCGGCTGATTGTGAAAAATTCCCAATAGAATGTCATGTTTCAGACACTGAATGTCTTGCACCAGGATGCATTTTTAAGTGACATCACAAAAACTGAATTTGAAACAAACATTCTAAGTGTGAAGCTTAGCACCTTGCCTTTCTGAGTTTAAATGACATCTGTTATAATCTTTCGGAGCAAGATAGGCAGATTTTTATAACACCCCCAAACTTAGCATGTGGGGAACAGCTTCAGACAACTTTAGCCTGACTGAATAGCCACTGATATTTCTAGGACATCACAGTCACGGTATCTGACTGCAAGGGAGATACAGGGGGAAACAGGTTTTTTGCTTTATTCTTCAACTCAGGTAGAATGCTCTTAAGAAACTGAATTTTGAGGAAAAAAGCAAAAAAAAAAAATAATTCTCCATCTTTTACGGTCAGAGTTTTCTCATTTCTTTTATATTGTCAACTTCTTGGGGTTGTTTCACCGCAAGGAGATGGTGAAAAGGATTTCAGGTCCCTGCTGAGCCTTCCCAGCCCCTCCTCTCTAGTCTCCTGTCATTCCACATGTAATCCATCACAACCAACCCAGTTCCTTCTTCCTTACCTGATGTTGATTTGTAGATAGGTTGGATCTCCCTGCTGGATTTCCCTCTGCACACAGTACAGGGCATATGTGTCCCACCATTTAGCCAGTAGGAAACACGCAGCTTTGGAAGGACTTGCTGATTGTTCGATCTGAAGAAACAATGACTGTCATCCGCTCCCCTGGGAGGTAAATCTTACCAGGAGGCTCTTGCAGTATCCCTGATATCAGGCTCTCTGTCTTTCGCTGAACTGGAGGGTGGCCCAAATGGCGAGGTAACTTCCGACCCACAAATGCCAGATAAGGACAAAGAGAAAATTGGTAACAGAACTTAAGATGAGTTCCTGGGTGCTTTCAGACACCTGTTCTGAAACCACTTTTTCCTTCCTGGCATCAGTCTTTTGATTATTCTATACTTCTGGGAGGATGGCCCTGCCCATCTTATTATGAAGTGAGATTTTTCTGTGTTAGTTTCTTTTCTCTTTACTGTTTTTGATACACACAGTTTAAATAAGGAATGGCTTATTTTGACTTACAGATTCAGGGCATAATTCATACTAGTAGGAACTTGAGAGAGCTGGTCACATAGCATCCAACAGTCAGAAAGTGAAAAAGAAAGTCTCATGGT
The DNA here is from genome assembly GCA_004026605.1 of Ondatra zibethicus. Taxonomy (NCBI): domain Eukaryota; kingdom Metazoa; phylum Chordata; class Mammalia; order Rodentia; family Cricetidae; genus Ondatra; species Ondatra zibethicus. The sequence continues at coordinate 105,005 of PVIU01001638.1, read as the reverse complement.
TGGCTTCCTATCTCCTTTTGTGTGTGTTTCGGGAACTCAGAGCATAGCCTAATGCCACAAACAGTTACAATGGCTCTTCCCAGCTCTGTTCATCAGTCTAGAAATTCCCTCCCAGGCATGCCCAGAGGCTTGCTGCCTAGGTGAGTCTAAATCCTGACAAGATGAAAAGATTATTTTTCAGTTACCATTGTTCTGTCATTTCCTTGTAACCACTTTCCAAGGTAAGCCATAGCTTCCAAGAACTGCCAACTCTAGCCTTTAAGGAATATGCTCTTGAAAACTTGTACTTTAAAATGTTTTCGACATGAACCAAGTAGAACTCCGAAATGCAGGGAAATTTGAAAGAGAAAAAAATTTTTCAGAAGTGTACCAACCATGTCTGACAGAATACTGCTTATTTGACATTAATGGAGAAAACCATAATGTTCTTGTTTTGAATCTGTCTTTGGAAGTAGCCTTTTCAAAATAATCGTCCTGCATCAGTTTAACTGCATTTGACAGCAGATCAAACATAGAGGCAACCAAAGCTGAAAGTGCTATATTTTTGTGCTACTTTGGCATTCAAAGGAAATGGATTGGCTGTGTTGCTGAGTTAAACAAAAATGCTTTCAGGAAGCTGATAAAGTTATGGGGAAAGGCCTTCTGGCATAAATTCACATCCCCAAACCAACTGTGATGAGCAGCCAGTTCAGAGCCCTCATCATAATGTTAACATTAAAAAACACCACCGTGAGTCAGCAACTGCTGTGGCTTCAGAGAACTGGCGGTTAAGGTTGATGTCATCTCTCATGCCTGCCAGTCACTCCCTGCCCTCTTACAAACAGATCTGATTCAGTTCATAACTGCTGAATTAAGTGTGGGGAAAATCAACATAAGTAATAGGAATTAGTTCTGGTAGAAATCCACCTATAACCAAAACACCCTGAATGATTCCATTCTCTCCTGTTCTTGGAAGCTAAGCAGGCTCTAGATTGGTTAGCATTAATGAGAGAGCTGACAGAAAAACCTAGGGCCTACCTGTCCAGAGATGGTTCCACTCACGGTGTCCTGAGTCTTCTTTCACCATTTGTAAAACAAGCAAAAGCCCCACAGACATAGCCATAGCCCAAATTCCTTAGCTGAAGTTTCCTCTTCCTAGGTATGTCAAGTTGACAACTAAAGCTAGTTAGAAAACATGCTGATCACAGAATGAGACAAGTTTCCAACTCAATCAATGGGCAGGATAAAAAAAAAATCACACCCAGGGAATATTATCATGCTCACGAAATTAGCAATGCTTAATAAGATTTATAACTTGCTGCGGAGGGGGAATGATAAATTGTTAGAGTATATGGCATTAAAAATGAGAAGTGTGGGGCCAGGCATGCTGCACAGGCGAGAGATCGTGATGTTGAAAGCAGTCTGGATGACCTAATGAGAAAAATAAAAGTCCTTTGACATGATAATTCCAGTATACATTTAAATCACCCAGACACGACAATGACAAACGGGTGTTTGGTACATGATCATGGTAGAAGGGTAAACAAAAGCTTGGAAATGATGTGAATATTCCGAAGTAGATCAAAAGTCTGATTTGATAATGCACAGCTAATTTTCAGATTATGGGGAAGTTATGGTGTTCCTCAGTTTCTTTCTTTTTTTTTGTTTTTGTTTTTGTTTTGTTGCTTAGTTAACTTGACACAAGCTAGAGTAATCTTAGAAGTAGAAACCTCAGTTTAAAAAATGCTTCCATTAGATTGGCCTGTGAGAAAGTCTATGGTACATTTTCTTGATTGATAGTTGATGGGAAAGAGTTCACACCCTGTGGGTGGCATCCTTGAATAGGTGGTCCTGGGGCATATAAGAAAAAATGAGCATGCCAAGAGGATCAAGACAGTAAGCAGCATTCCTCCATGGTTTCTGCTTCATTTTCTGCCCTGCTTCAGCGCGTGCCCCCAACTCCTCTCAGCAATGAACTATTTATTACCTATAGGTATAAGGTGAAATAAACCTTTTCTTTCACAAGTTGTGTTTAGCCAACATTTTATCATAGAATTGAAAATCCTAACTAAGACAGGAATTAGTAACAAGTTCCTGGGGTGTTCCTGTGACAGAGCTGATCATGTATTTTGGGAGAGGATCATGCTTGCATTTGAACTTTTGTCTGGAAATGGCGTTGAGTTCTCAGAGCTACAGGATCATGGAAAATAAGCAAATAAGCATGTTAAGGCCAATGCAGACAATGGATGCCTGGCTTGTGAAGTTTCAGAAGGAAGTAAAAACAAAAACAAAAGCAAAAAAAAAAACAAAAGCAAAAAAAAAAAAAAAAAAAAAAAAAAAAAAAAAAAAAAAAAAAAAAAAAAAAAAAAAAAAAAAAAAAAAAAAAAAAAAAAAAAAACAACCAGCAGGGCTGTATGGGTGATTCTGAATCGGTGGCTCTGGAGAGTGTCAACTAAATAATTGTAATTAATAAGATTAGAAACATTTGCTTTACTGGGACAATTGATGCTGTTTATCCGTGATCAAAAAGAGACCAGCATCATTGATACAAGCCTTCTGGGAATATTTCCCTAGGGTCAGTATACAAAAGATGCCCTCCAGAGGGCACCAAGGCCATATTTTGAGCTAGTAGCCAAACTTATTAATGTGTAAAAGTCTCCCAGATGGTTAGAACTTTGAAGGTAGGAAGGGGTCATGGAGAGCTTCTTAGGTTAGCATCGTATGACAAGGTCAGAGTCACTGATAAGAGCCTAGGAGCAGTTATGGCTAAAGGTTCATCCCAGTTGCTATAAACACTTCAACATTTTGGACATGCTGCCAGTGCCATGGTGTGACCACCAAGGACAGAAGCAGCTGTGGAGATGAGTGGGCATAAGCCTTCGAGACAAGCAATATGCACTGTGGTTGGTGGCAGAGCCAGGAAGTAGTACTTCCCAGGCCTGTGAACCCAGAAAATGCAAACCCCAGAAGTTCAACAGTGGGCTTTAATCTGTTATACTTTTCTTTTTATTTTATTTGATTGTGGCTGTGCTCTGATTCTTCTATCCTGGAGTAAAAAACCAAGTACCTTATTTTTTATTTCATAGGACCCTACTGTTGAGAGACTGGATATTTTAGAAAGACGCTAGATATTCTAAAGAAACTGAGCTCAACTGGGCAGTGGTGGTACTTGCCTTTAATTCCAGCACTCAAGAGGCAGAGGCAGGTCTTTGAAAACAGAACTTGCTTTAATTTGTTTGTGTCTGAGGAGCAATGGTTATAGCAATGTCTATAACCAACAGCTGGAATTTTTTAGGTGTCTCACAGACCCAAGGCATAAATGATGCAATGTTGACAGAAGAACACAATTCTATGTCCAAGTGCTGTTTTCAAGTACATTCATACACAATGTCTGTTTGAAATGTTAGAGGCAGGCATGTAACTCTGTTTTGGGAGACATTGTCCTCAATTTCCAGAACAGCCAATAAGAGTTTTGGGGAGTGTTTTGTTTTATTTTAAATCATTGAAGTAGCGTGGAGTTTTTATCATGTGTAATTTCTCAAATGTCTGATAAAAAATCAAGTTATTACCCTAAGAAGCTATCACAGTCAGCTTTCTATCTCTAAATGGTCCCTTGTGGAGGGGGTAAGTACAGAGTTGCTGGAGCAAGGGCTCAAAGTAACCACTTCTCTTGAAGAAGAACTGGGTTTGGTCTGAATCACCTTCCTATATTGTGGCTCTAACTACCTATAATTCCACTTGTAGGAAAGTCAGTAGCCTCTTCTGGATCCTGTGAACACTGTGCACATTGGGCACATATACATGTGTAGGGAAAATACTTCATAAATATAAAATAAATGGAAATCTTAAAACAAAATGACTTCATACCCCCAGATGTTGTAGAACAGTTGCGTAAACATACAGCATTGTAGGCATATGCTTTAGACTCCATGCTCTTCTGTGCAGAACTCAGAGAAATTCAGTGCTTATGGATGTTGCCTACATTTTAGGTGTATGAAGCCATGTGGTTCCTGACACTGCTGTTAGGAGTTCTAACTAGTGAAATGGGAAGTGATAAAGGTCAGTCCTTTAATCACCAATGTGTGATATCTCAGGGCTGAATTTTCTGCTTTAGTTGTTTCGTGGACATGGTCCAAATAACGATTGCTGTGCTTGGCTCTGGACTGAAAGAAAGTGACATAGAGTTCATTTAAATTGACCCATAGTATTGCAAGAAAGGAGAATCTTTGTTCTTGTAAGCTAGTATGAGTGCTGAGCTTTTGGTTGTTATAGAAGAAATCTAGCCCATCTTGACTTCTAGAGTTTCCTGTATTTGGGTTTATCTTGGGTAATAATTAGACTAAGAAACTTATAATTATTCTTTAGTAGTAAACATAGGCTTAGATAATTGAAGGGTTTTTGAATAGCAGCAAATAGTTGTAGATGAAAATTTCTGTCCCAACTGGTACCACAGCTGTTCAGTCCCAAAGAAACACACAGAGGCTTATAACAATTATTAACTATTTGGCCTATTAGCTCAGGCTTCTTATCAACTAACTCTTACATCTTAAGCCATAATTCTTGTCTATTTTAAACATGTGGCTTGGTACCTTTTACCAGTGAGGCATTCTCATCTTGCTTCCTCTGTGTTTGACTATTGACTGTAGACTGAGCCTTTCCTCTTCCCAGAATTCTCTTAGTCTGGTTGCCCTATCTATACTTCCTGCTTGGCCAATCAGCATTTTATTAAACCAATAAATAGCATTCATGGAACATGGTTTTAATCATATCTCTTGATGAAGTTGTAATACAGAGTTACAGAGTGAACTTCTGCACTGTGGAACCAAACTCTTTAGGTGCCGATGTTAAATAATCCAACAATTCCCAAGATTATCATAATAATTTAAAATCTAAATTTAAATGTTGACCAATTACTCTATTTTATTTTTATGATTTCTGACATTAGAAAATTGTAATAATTATCTGTTTTCAGAAAAGTCATATTCCTAAGTGGCCAGCAATCTTGCTTTGAGAGAGAGCATCAGATGTAAATGGTTGACCAAGTTTTGGCAGTTTCCTGACCTTTCAAGGAAGACTGAATTTGTTTACCTGTAGTTGAGTCATCCACACCTTAGGAGCAATAATTTCCATGCATTTTGATTATATCCTTGTTTGAAAAATTGAATTATTGGAATTTTAATATTGACTTGTTTCATTTCTGTAAGAGATTCCAGTTATTAGAACATCAATGAACTGAATAGCTTCCAGGTATGATTCCGTTGCCTGTCTGCCACATCACTGTGATGATGCAGTCTCCCCTGCATACGCTTTCATTTTGATTCTCCCTTTTTCTAATTTTGTGTTTGTTTTCTTACTTTTTGTCTCTTATCCAAAATATCTTTGTCCCTATCAATACTTTGAATCATTGTCTCTTTTAGTTTTCTTCTAGTAATATTCTTCACAGAAATCAAAATCTATGTTCCTAACATTTCTACTGAATCACAAATGGCTTGGTGGTCAGGGCAATGCTAAGAAAGAAGATCGGGGCTGGGGATGTACTATTTAACTTGTGAGTATACTGTAGAGCTACAGAACCAAATCAACATGGTGCTGAAGAATGGAATCAGATAGATAGGGCACAAAACATAAATCCATGCATGTAGAGACAGAGGATCAAGAACACTAATTAGAGGTCAAATAATATTCTGGGAAAACAAGGCATCTGCATGCACAATGAAGGAAATGAGATGACTTTTCCATAATATGTATATATATTTCCACAGACAGCTGTTGACCATGAAGATGCCCTCATGTGCCATCAGATATATGACTGAGTATTCAGTATGTTGGTCTTTTCCCTGTTTGACTTATTAAGAGGAAGAAGAAAAGGCCCAAACTCCATTTCAATGTTCCAAATTGGAGGATCACACCACTTTCTCCTTCAGCCCATTTTCTTTTGTTCTGATGCAGCAAACACTGCAGGATATTTTTCAGTCACACAGGCATTGTCTAGGGGCTACAGTGTAAGTTGTGGGAGAGCTTCCTTGCAAAGGGGAGCAACTACATATAGCTTTCACCATCCACAAGAATGTACGGTGCCCTGTTAAGAAGATAGTGCTTTATTCTCATAGATCAAGACTAGGCAACATAATTGCTTAAATTATTCTTAAAAAGAAAGCTATTTTATCATAATACTCCAACACTGTGCTCACTTATAAAATGATAAGGAACAAATTTCATGGTGATGTGCTGACTTCCAGAACCATGCTATTATTATTCTCTCTTTAATTAAATAATTTAAGTAAAAGTAACTGTAAAAGAAAGATAACTTAATCAGATGGGGTTAATTAATGCAATATTTTTCTTAAAATTATTAAAAAGAAAAACTAGAATAAGAGAGTGAAGGTCAAGAGAGTATGCAGAAGATAAACTACTCTAACAACATGGTTTTTAAAGTGTATTTTGCTCAATTTTAATGATAATACACAAACTAGTTAAAGAAAGAATAATTTTTCATTTCTTGTCTTTGGATGGTTGTACTATGCCTGAAGAAAGACACTGTCTTGCTAGGCAAGGGCTTGATCTTTGAACCATGCCAACTGTAGTATAGTACATTTCAATGTCAAATCCCCTTGACTCCTTGAGGCAAATTTACTTCTCATTTCTCATGAGATATTTTGTGTGTGCTTTCCTCTGTATCATGTCATTCTAGGAGGTAAACACAATTTCAGTTTCTCTTACCTCTAAGTGAGGCAGAGTCCTGGAGTTAAATTTAGAAATGAATGATATTTCACAAGAGAAAGGAAGTTCCAGGTAGTGAGGGAGCGAAATTTTCTAAGTAAAATGTTTTTGAACAGTGACGGACTGAACTGTGCCTCTAAAAACAACCCTGGGTGTTGATTTGTTTTGAAAGGAAATGTCAAGGAAGCATTTCCTTTCATGCCTAAGTTTAGTCCAAGTCTCACTGTGTACATATATTTGGAAGTCCTAGAATATTCCCTGTTTATTTTTCTTTGTTCTTGAACCCAAATATTAGTTTTTAACAGGATATTTCATTCCCTAGCTTTGAAAACTTCCTAATGTGATAGAATTCTTGGGTGAAGTTGGGTGAAGAAATTTGACTAAATGGCACAAAATCTTTCCTTCTGATTCATCCCAGAGCTCACTATTCCAAGGCAATGGCAGACATGGTCGTGGTTATTTTCATACCCTACAATACCCCAACAGTACAAGGTTTCCTTGTAGTATTTAAGTGAAATTTCCAGACACTAACATTTGCCAAGGTCAAAGAAACCACAACATGAAACACTTACTTCAAGTTTGATGGGCACATCCCACAACTCTTGAGGATAAAGTTGCTTTGAGCAAAATGTTGGCCAGCATTCAGCATTCAACCGCTCTATGGACAGACAGGAACCAATATGCAAAAAAAAAAAGGAAAACAAACAAATGCTGAGAAATATTGCCTGAGTAAATAGAGTTTGAGCTACAGAATCAAGTCATTATCAATTTCAGAACAAGATATGTTGAGGCTTTTCCTAGCATCTCTAGGAGGGTTTCAATCAGATAAGCACAAGGCCATTGGATTCTCTAGAGACGGCTGTAGCATAGTTAATGACGTATAACTGATTAGTCCTATCAACTTAGACAACGCAATGAAGTGAACTGCTTGAACAAGTAAACCATAAAATAATTCCAGATTAGTATATATGTACATAATAGTCATGGTATCTGTTAGGCAAGCATGCACATGTATTTCCAAGGCAATAATTATGGATTGATCAAGTTTTTCAGAGCTATCATTAGGAGATATTCAAATAATTTTTTCAAAATCTGCAACCTGAAGGACTTACTCTATAATGCCTTCATGCCCTACCTGAGGACCCTAGACCTTCCTCTCAGCTTCCTCATCACCAGAATCTTGATCCTAATTCTCAAAGCATAACACATACTATAGCTTCATAATGTTGAAAGGTCTTCTTTGCTTTCTCTTTCTAATTTGTAAACTTCTTGGTTCTGTCCATAATCTACACATACTCCCAGGTCAGAGCACAAACTTCCTCACTAATCTATCTCCTGCTGTTCTCTCTTTAAGGTAACACTGGTTGTCTGGGACTCTTAAAACACCCAAAATTATTAAAAATGCTTAATCTTTATATCTGCTAATTCTTCCACATTTTCTTTCTTTTAATGTCTGTGAAAAGGCTTTCTATTTCTCAAAGGCCTTCCCTGAGCAGCTCTGGTTAATCACTGTATGCCTCACTTTTTTTTTTGCTCCGATTGTCTTTTATGCATAGAGCATAATAGTTCTTAAAACTATTTTGAGATCTGTTTACATATTTATTATCTTCCACCAAAACACAAGTTTCATGGGGGTATGTTCGACAGTGTATACAGAATAGTGTCCTATTTCATGACGCTGACATACTGACAGCTATGCCCCATCAGCATTGTGAATGTTATTTCATAAGGCAATCAAAGTTTGAAGATGTGATGGATACAGAAGCATCATTTTACATGATCTAGATGGCATCTCCATCATAGGGAGAAAAAAGAATCAGTACCAATAAAAGGGATATAGAAATAGAACCAAAGGTTAGATTGTTATGCTTTGAAGATAGAGGAGAAGAAGAATTTTTAAAATGTTAATGCCTCTATAAAGTAGCACAGGAAACCATCTTTCTCCTCTGTCTTCCAAAAGACACCAACATTAGCAACAGCTTGAATTTAGACCAGTGCAACTAATTCCAACTAATAAAAGCAAACTTGCTTTGCTCTTTCCTGAATCCAATCATGTGTGTAGTCAGTTGTTGTATTAATTACTTTTGTACTGGTGTGTCAAATAACTGATGAAATGGCCTATGGGATTTATTCCGGCTCTTAATTTCACAGGCTTCATCCAGTCTATGGGCATGCTTCTGGGCCTGGTGTGAGCAGAATGTCACCATGGCCAGAGGGTTTGGAGGAGGAGCTTCACCACACTGCAAACAGGAAATAGGGAGCAGAAGCAACAAGAAATAAACAGAACATGATGCAGCCCCAAGGGCATGATCACGCTGTTCTACTTCATTTATCCAGATGTGTCATGTCCCTGTCATCTTTACGTCCATAGTGGAATGAATCACAACATCTAATAGTCCTTTAAAATGGCTCTGATCACATATCCACCCGTGTGTATTACTCATCTCTAAGACAAGATGTGATCTCAGCAAGATTAAATCTCAGAGGAACCAAGTATATTGACAGAATAACAAATATAAACCATACACAGGAACTTCTGCCTGTTAAAGGGTTTAGGCTATAAATCAATAGTTCCACAGGGGTAACTATCATTTATTTTAAAATGTATAGTGCCTCCCCATTCCTTTTGTTGTTTCTTTGTTTTATTTCTTAGTTTGTCTCATTTTAATTTATTTTATTTATTGTTTATCACCAGGATAGCACATTAATATATCAACATAAAATATCCTCCAATTTTAGAACTTTCAGTGATGCCTTTGATTCCTGAGCGTATGGCAGGAAGAAGTCTAATCCCAGCACTCAGGAGGTAGAGACATGTAGATCTCTGAGTTTGAGCCCAACATGGTCTACACTGTGAGTTCCAGGACAGCCAGAGCTAGACAGAGAAGCTCTGTTTAAAAAAAACAAAAATGAATAAGTAAATAATAAAACATAAAAATAAAATATCCAAAGTCGCTTTAAAATTATCAAGTCTCTCTAAAACTCCAAAATCAATTAGCTCTGGGATCCTGTAAAATAAAGCAGAAGTTATGTACTTCTTATTAGAAGAGGGAAGTACCAGAGTGCTGTACAATCTGAACAAAGAAAAACAAAACCCAGTAATATAAGTTAAATATAGTAGCCCAAAATCTAGCATCTGGGATTTACTCATGATCTTCTGGGCACCAAAGAGCTTGGGATACTCCAGTTCTCAAGCTCTGCCATTCCCAGCACATGTAACTTTTCTCATAGCCTCAGACTGACTCCACTCCACAATAGTTTCTATCCTTGATGGTGGTCCCACAGTCTTAGCATCTCCAACATACCAGGGTCTTCACAGGCTGTATGTTTTCCAGTGGCCCCTGGCCTGCCTTCAGGAACTCTGACCCTACAGTGTTTCTTTATGACTCCTTCAATCCTGAGGTTTCTGCTGCAGCAGAGGTTGCTCCCTCACTAATGGCCTCTCATGGTAACAAGCCTCAGCTGTATTCCATGGCACCTTTCTGCCTTGAAAGCTAGCACATTACCAACTTCAACTTGCAGTATGAGGTGCAGCCCTGGAACGATCTGGAACATAGATTCTGAGTGCTCAACCCAAGAAAAACCTCACAGAAATTTTCACCTCAAAGGTGATGGTCTCTTTTAAATCACAGCTGGCTTCTCACCCTCAGCTAATCGATATCAGTTTTCACTTCTACAAAGTGCTTCTATAAAGCAAAGGTTTCACTTCTACAGATTCTTAATCCAAAATGTCAGACATACAATCCTGATACAGTGTTAGATTCCATGTGAAAATCCACACTCTAGGCCTCTATAGTCTGCACTATTCTCAGAATTAACTTCCAAATTCTTACATCTCTTAAAGTTCTAAACAAATAAAGGATTTGTAGACCAAAGTGCTAAATTTGCTCACCATTCTTCCCAAAACATCATAGTCAGGCCTGGCAGAACAATACCCCATGATCCTGGTAGTAATGTCTATCCCAATTTCGTTTCTATTGCTGTGATAAATATCATGATCAAAAGGAACTTGTGGAGGGAAGGTTTATTTAACATCGAAGTGTATTTCAGTCATCATGAAGAGAAGTTAGGGCAGGAGCTCAAGTGCAGATCATGGAGGGCTTCTCCTTACCGGTTTTATTCTCCTGGTTTATTCAGCCTGCTTTTTTATGCAATCCAGGATGACCTGCCCAGGAATTGTATTGCCCACAGTATTTTGGGCCCTTCCACATAATTCACTAATCAAGAAAATGCCCCACAGGCTTGCCTACAATCCAATTTAATGGAAACATTTTCTCAAATGAAGTTCCTTCTTCCAAAATAGCGTACCTTGTGTCAAGTTGCCCCCAAATCTCACCAGCATAGTATCCAATACACTGGCTTGTAACAGAATCTATGCAGGTGAACTGGGTGGAGACTTCTGTGCTCATTGTCACTTCACCCCCATCTGTACAGGTGAACTAGGTGGAGACTTCTGTGCTCATTGTCACTCTCCCCCCCTTTAAGTTATGTCTGAATGGAGAAAAATAAGAGCTATAAATTCAGCATGTTTTTCTTTTCCTGAGTCACATATTTAACTTCTGAAAGGAAAGCTTCGAAAGAACCAAAAATTGTATTCAAACAAAGAGACTCCTGTCATGTGAATTTTGCAGGTTTCTTTTTAAGACCTGTAACTCTTAGGATAATCATTCTTTTGTAATTTTCCTTCCTTAAGCTTCCCAAAGTACTGGGAGTACTTCAGTCAGAGGCATTCAAGTGTATTAACATAACAGGGTACTGGCGTGATTAGTAATCTTCCCTTATGAATTCTGGATGAGTCATGGATTGCCTCGTGCATGAATCGAGTCCAACATGGGCTTTTACTGATGCTTTCACACAGTAAACAAAGTGCCTGCTCTCAGAGACACTGCTGTCCCAGCTTGCCAACTGCTCCCTTATAAGGTGTCTGAAGGGGCCTGCAAGATATCTCAGTATGTAAAGACACTTGCTGCCAAGAAACTCACAGGGTAGAAAAGAAGAGAGTCAACTCCTAAAAGGTGTTCTATGACCTCCATCCATAAATGATTAAAAGGACACATATGTACACACACACACACACACACACACATACAAATACACTAAATAAACAAGTAAATGTAATGATAAAAGTGTTTGAAGAAACTTTTGTAACTTAGAATCCTGTGAAACCCATAAAACAACCCAATTAAGCACAGACACATGCATACATATATGTGAATTATCTGTTTATATATATGGATGCTCAGTAGATGAGTTGAAGATGAGTTAATATGAAGTAGGAGATATTCAAGGAGGCTGTAGTATCGAACTGAAGTCTGTTCTGAAAGTCCATCAAATTCTGAAACAAGTGTGGTAAGACTGTCAATGCTTGTGACAGAGCTGAAGGCAATACATAGATGCAGTGTGTATTCACATCAGATATATGTATCATAACAGATACATGTGTGTCACATGCTTTACCCAAGTTTCATGCTCACAAGTTCATGATGTTGCTATGAACTTTTCCTTATTATCTTTATACAGTTAATTCATGATTATTTGTGGATCTGGAGTCAGGGCCTCCAACTCATTGTGTGCACACCAGGCTGGCCTCAGATTTATTACCCTCCTGCCCAGGCCTCCTGAATCCTGCAGTGGGGATGGATGTTATTAGAGTCTCTAACTCACAGATGTAGAAGCAGAAGCACAGGCTGGCAGAGCCATCTGACAGAGGCTGTACAGGTGAACAATGACAGAGTCGAGCTCTGGGCTCAGGTAGTGTGCTATCCCAGCCTTGCTCTTCAGTGTGCTCTGTGGAAGAGAACTTAGTGACCATGCACACTCCTGCCCTTTGGGAGTGTTTTCCCTTATTCTCCTGATTCCTCATCAGCCAACCCATTCCTTCTGTATTATTCAATGCTAAGTGTCTTGGGCTTACTCTAGAGTTGTTTAACATTTGTTGTTGCATAAACACTCTGTCTACTTAAGACACAGTAGAACTTGAGAAGCAAACCTTTAAAACCTTCACTATCCTCAATAGGACTGTGCCTGTGATATTGATGCTGTCTCTGACTCCAGCTGGGTTTGGTCTTCTGCCTATATGAACAAAGACAGATAATCCCCACATCACCTATATTTTCTAAAGACAGAGATGAGCCTGCAGGTATACTCTTGCTGAAACTCTTGCCCATCCCTGCAGTGTTTGTAAACTTTAAATTACATTGACCTATGTGTTTTCATATCACATTATTTCTGAAAATTACCCTCACCTAGGGAATTATGTTACTGGTATGTAGATTAGTAATTCACCAACCTGCTGTGTAATTCCTCTCTGTATGTTATGAATATGTTTTATTGCCATCAGTTAATAAATAAGCTGTTTTGACCTATGGCAGGGCAGAATATAGCCAGGCTGAAAGAGATATAAAGAGAGATTAGGTGGAGCCAAGGAGACACCATGTAGTTTCCGGAGTAGAAGTAGAAAGACGCTGGAATCTTATTGGTAGGCCACAGCCTTGTGGTGAAACACAGATTAATAAAAATAGGTTAATTTAAGATGTAAGAGCTAGCTAGAAATATACCTAAGCTATTGGCCAAACGGTGTTGTAATAAACATAGTCCCTGTGTGATTATTTGGGTCTGGATGGCTGGGAAACAAAGATCTCTGCTTACACAACACCCAAACAAGACCACTATATAAGGCACACAAACTTGTCCTTGCATGGCTCCTAGTTATGCCTCATGGAGGCAGTGGTATAAGTAAAGAAGTAAGGTTTTTTTTTGTTTTTTGTTTGTTTGTTTGTTTGTTTTTTAGTTTAGTTTTTACAGAGGCAGTGGTATAGGTAAGGATTTTTTAAAAGTATGTACATATATGAACTTTTCAAACAATAAATAAAAATGTTTTTTGAAGGTATGTAAGATTAGGTGAAGCAAATATGCACATGCATGTGACTATCTGTTTGTTCATAGGAAAGCAAGCACCCTTTTCACTTAGAGAAGAACATTTCAATTTCCATTGTTTTGGATACTCTATTAGTTACTTTCCTATTGCTGTGCTAAAACACCATAACCAAAGGTAACTTAAGAAAGAAATGGTTTATTTTGGCTTAGGACTCTAGAGGAATAAGAGTCCATCATAGTGAGGTGGAGGCATAGTAGCAGGTGCCAGACATAGTGACAGTAGTGGGGAAACTAAGAGAGAAGACAGGTACTAGGCTTCCTTAGCCTCCTCATTCCCCCAGGGAAAGGTGAGTGTGTTATTTGCCCTTTCCATAGCCCCACAATGCAGGACAATCAGACACAATAGGGAGTCAAGTCAAAGCAGGAACTCAGTTTATTGCTGTGAGGATCAGCTTATATAGGTTAAGTGGCATCATGTGATGCCGGGTACCTCCAGCCAATGAGAGACAGCCAAGACCTCCTTCTGACTGGAGGGGCATCTACCTAGATTTTGCTGTTTCATCCTTATTCAGTTCCCTCAAACTTGAGCCAGGCTTTTCTCTGTCCTACAGGCGTTGAGGTACAGGTCCTGAGATAATTTTGACCCAACAGACAGGAAGTAAAACAAAATTATAAATGATTACTGCCTAGCTCCTGTAACATAACTTCCTCCAGCCAGGATCGACGTCTCAAAGATTCTATAACCTATTTCAATAGCACCACCAACTGTGCAGCAGTGTTCTAATATGGGAGCTTATGGTGACATTTCAAACCACCATAGATTCTTAGTCTTCCATCAGAATATATAATATCAGTGATGTTGCAAAGCTTACATGTTTGAACTCATGTGTGTGGAGAAAACATGTATGAGACAATAGTTTCAAAAGGTACAGCTGCCAACTGTACTCTTTTCTTAATTACTTCTTTTATTTTTGAGATTATAATTATATAATTATTGCCTTCTGTTTTCTCCCTTCAAACTTTCCTGTTTTTTCCAAATCATGGTTTCTTTTTTTCATTAATTCCTGATCTATGCATACACACTGTGGTGGTTTAAATAAGAATGGGCCCCATAGACATAGATTTAAATGCTTGGTCACTAGGGAGTAGCACTCTTTGAAATGATTAGGAGGTATGGTCTTCTGGGATGAAGTATGTCACTAGGTATGAACTCTGATGTTTCAAAGCCCATGTCTAGTCTAGAGTCTCATCCTGCTGCCTGTGTATCCAGTTGTAAGACTTCTGCTACTTTTCGAGCACCATGTTTGCCTGCATGCTGCCATGCTCCCTGAAATGATGATAATGGACTAACCTTCTGAAACTGTAAGTAAGCTCCCAATTAAATGTTTTATTTCATAAGAGCTGCCTGAAGCCTGGCAGTGGTGGTGTGTGGCTTTAATCCCAGTACTCAGGAGGCAGAGGCAGGTGGATCCCTGTGAGTTCAAGTCAAGACCACCATGGTCTACAAGCATTAGTTCCAGGTCAGTTTCCAAAGCTACAGAAAAACCCTGTTGTAAAAAACCCAAAAAAATTAAATAAATAAAGAGAGAGAGTTGCAGTTGCCATAATCATGGTGTCTCTTCTTAGCGATAGAACATGGACTAAAACACATACATGTATGAAAATAAATATGTGCTGTGTTGTGTGCATGTGTGTGTGTGTGTACGTGTGTGTGTGTGTGTGTGTGTGTGTGTGTGTTTGTGTTCTCTGAGCTAATAATTTGGTACTGGATAGCTAATTAGTATGCTCTTCTCTGGGGAAGAATATTTCTCCTATTTTCAGCATTCCTTAATGGTCTATAGCTCTTTGTAAAAAGGTGATAGTTGGTGGGCTTGTCCATATCAAAGTTAGCATGTCTATTGGAGTCATCCTTGTTCAGTTCAAGTCAAGGCAGCCATGTTGGTGAAACTTTATAGCTGTGGCTTCTCGCATTCCTTACTACCAATCAAAGTGCAGAGTTGTGGTGTCCAGGGCCATCTATCCTTAAATAAAAAATTCTTCAAGGCATACACACAACGCTCTAGAGACAAAGTTAATTTAAGCGATGTGACAGCTGTGCCTATGTCATATTGGTCACAAGTCTTGAGGCCACGGGTGCACACTGTGCTGTGACATGATGGATTCTGAAAGAAGTCGTGTTTTAATTAGTCACCTTTTGTCATCTCGTAGGTTTTAGATTTGCACAGATGGCCATGCTGAGTTCAGGGAGCTGACAAAAATGTTACATTCTGTCTTAATGAAAATATAGAGTCTGGACTAAAATGCCTGTCTTCACACTTAGGCTTTCTTTTGTTTGGTTTTCACGCGTGACTAAGTAGTGTGACAATGGGATGATTTCCATTAAAGAGCGAACTTTACCTGAGCTTTGATGCACAGCTCGGTGCAATCTATTACCGTAAATTGACTTTCAATGAGCTAAGTGGTATAGGCACCACCTGGGAATCAAAGATGCAAAATGATTTTGTGCCCCGTCCCACCACCATGGCAGTCTTATTTAACAAGATGGCATCATTTCCTCTGATCTATGTAGATGTTCTGGGTGCCATCTTGCTTTTACTGGTGTGCTCTTTGGAAACATCTCTTCTATTGCTTAGGGGTCCTATGATCTGATATTGTTATTGAATTTTGTTTTACTAGTTGAGTTTTCTCATTCACTTTTGGGATATTGCTATTGACTGTGTGCAAAATTATCTCCTTGGGCCAGAAAATTCATCTGAACATAGCAATGCTTGACTTCATACCCAGAGAGAGCCTGTAATGTCTGAATATAAGGGAAGTGAATTAAAAGAAAATATGTTTGTATTCATAGAGTAGTGAAGGGGGCTTACCAGGTGTCCACATGCATTGCACATGTATATGAGTGCAAGGCAGCAAATCATGACTTACTATACAAAACTAAAGTCAATACTCAGAATTATCATGCTGAATATTTTCATGTGCTGAATTAAGCCTAGAGCTATCTCGAATCATTTGCTTCTAATTATTATAAGTTGCAAATTTGAATATGAGTAAGCAACTATATAAAACATACTGGAATTTTTTTTTTTTACCAAATCTCTTATTGTAACCATTGGTTTTTATGTAGCAAATCACTAATTGACAAATATATACACATATGTGCAATGTATGCATTCCTTATGACAGAAACACTTAAGTATCCATTCTTCAGTTTAAAATGTGAAGTGGAGGCTGGTCACACCTATCCTCACACAGTAACATAATTTTAAAATCCTGAAAAATTATAATACCTTTAAAGTTCTTGTGTTACCTTTTGATTACAAGCTCATCTAATCCTGCTCCCTCCAAGATGACCACCATCTTGAATTCTGAGTATTCCATTTTTTTTATTTGTAGCTTTATAATACATGCACCGATCTCTGAACAATACCTTACATAGTTTTGCTACTTTGTTCTTGATGTTTGTATTCACATTAGATTCTTCCCTGTCATTGTGACACTTTCTCCATTCATTCCATGTCCTTCTGGGGATTCCTTCATGCTAACCTGTGTAACCACCGTTCATCCTTTTTCCTGCTCTGCTCCAGTCTATAATTATAACACAACTAATTCAAGCCATTTTTTTCTATAGAAATATATTTGACTTGTTTTTGTGGTTAATCTGTGGAGAATGCTACTGTCATCTTTCTTTGTATAACTTTCAATGTATATACCAGGTTAAAGGATACAAATTTAACCCTTGACAAATCTAAGTGTTGGCTGGAGGCTGCTTATAAATTCTGGCTACCTAGAACCAAAATAATCACACAAAAATCATATTATTTGCAATACTGTTTATACAATTTATGAGGGTGTCAATCTAGAACCACTTAGTGATAGTCAGCATATGTATAATTTAGAAATTCTTTGAGCTTACTATGAAAACCAGACTGGTCTCGAACTCAAAGAGATCTGCCTCCTCTACTTTATGAGTGCTGGAGTTATGGACATACCCCATCCTTCCTAGCTTGTTAGAACCCCATGCATACTAGGCAAGAGTTCTATCACTGAGCCAGATCCAAAGCATTAATCAGCTTTTCAATATTTGACAATCCAGACATTATGCCATGTATCCATATGGTGCTATTAGATATCTTCCTGATTGACAGCAAAGTTTGACATCTTTGTGTGGCTACGTCAAGTTTTTTCTTCTTTAAGACATCATTCATATGTTTTGAAAACTTTAGCCAGCTACTCTTCATTTCTGAGCCAAAAATTAATAGTTTAGTGCCAAATCTTATATACAGTCATATATATCTATATAGATATATGTATATGTGTGTATATATAAATAAAAACTTGTGAATGTTTTCTTGAATCGTTTTTTTTACAGTTTTACTTTCTTAACAAAGCTTTTCTGTATCTCATTTACTGAGTTTTTTTGTTTTTTTGTGCAAATTGAATGTATAACTAAATCCCCCTTTTTATCTACTTCAAATAGTAATCGTTTGTACTTTCCCTCTGTTTTTATTTCAGAAAGTTTTAAAACTTATTTGATATTTTCCTAAAACCAGGCATTTTTGGAATCTTATTATTTTTATCTTTGTTACATTCTAGTTATGGCTTTTTAATTTATTTTTTCTCATGAATTCTTAAGTTGAAGGTGGGGGCTATGCATTAGTTTTATAGCTCTTGCTTAGCATGTGCAAGGCCCTGGGTTCAACCCTCAACACAGCTAAAACCAACTCTTGGTAGAAAGCTTAAGTGATTTATGTATATATGTGTGTATGTATGTATGTACGTATGCATGTTTGTATCTAGCCACATACATGAACATATGTATATGTATATGTATATGTATGTATATACAGAACTAGGTGGTCCAAATCTTCCCCCTTTGTCTTGACTCTGCTGTTCACCTTCAGATATGCCTTGTGTGGTTTTCATGAGTTGATTTTTTTACGTATTTTTAAACATTGCCCCTCCTGTTGTTCTGGACTATTCATAAGCACAGTTTTGTTTTCACTTTTTATGATTGTTTTTCTATTGATTCTGAATTCCATTGCTCTGTGCTCATAGAACATGAGCATGCTTAACCTTCCTGAAGTGTGCCGGGGCAGTCTTATCAACAAGAATTATTGAAATTTTTAAATGCTGCAGATGTTCCTGGAAATAATGTTCATTCCTCAGCTCAGAGAGAAAGCATAAAATAAAGAGTAATAAATGGATTCATCAGATAGAGCTTATTGAATATGCTTTTACATATTCTATATTCTTGTTTTATATGCTTAATACAGTATTACTAAGATGCCATATGTGATGATTTGTTAATGCTGTTGATGATTTATTCTTTTTCTGGTTTTGTTTTATTTTGTTTTTGTTTTTCAAGGCAGGGTTTCTCTGTTTAGAACTGGCTATCCTGGAACTCACTCTAGATCATGCTGACCTAGAACATATAGACATTCACCTGCCTCTGCTCCTGAGTGCTGTGATTAAAGGTGTGTGTGTCACCACTGCCCAACTGATTTATTTTGTAATCCTTTCAAATTATGTATTATAATTCTAAAGTAATATGCTCTCTATATCAGTCCTTCCATTTTCTGTCTCAGCCTTTTTGGTCTTTTCATGAAAGTTGCCAGCATCAATCCTTCTGTTTTGGCTCCATTATTAAATAAAATAAGGATCTATTGAACACAGCTGTACAGGGTCACATCAGCCAGTCTGATGACCACAATTAGCAGGTGATGGAATAGAAACTTTGAGCATAGGGAAGACTCATGCCATTGAAGGGGTAGAACCCAACTGGTGTGAGACTTTGTCATGCTACTCATAAAAGTGATGGTGTGTAACTTAAAATTGTTTTTGGGTTTGTGTGTTTGTTTGTATAAAAGCAGAATTTGTTTGTTGGAAATTCTCATGTAATATACTCAGGCTTTGTTGTTTGTGGGGTGTAACCACAAAAAGTAAAACCATAGATAACAGGGGTACTCCCCAGTCTGTACTGATGCAAACCTTCATACTTTCCTGTCAAATTTCTCACATTATTTGTTTTTGGTTTGAGTCTGTCAAGGAATATAAGGCTATTATGGTCTTGAATTTCACTTGACAAACTTTGTCTTTGAAAACCAAAATTTAGTTTTGTGGATTGACTGTAATTATGTGCATTGAATTCATTTTTAATATTTTATTAGGTTTCTTTCTTTCTTTTCCAACCTATTTCTTTCTTTCTCCTCTCTTTTGGTAGTTATTTCTGTTTATGTCATTATGCTCTTAATACTTTTGGTGGTTGGTTTAAGCACTTAATAGTATATTAATTATATTTAAGTATAAAGTGAAATAGTATCTATTAAATTTCTGCAAAATACAATTTATTGTTAACAAGGACAAGTTAATATCAATAATTTCCTATTAGTGTTTATGCCATCTTTTCTTGCAACCTTAATTTTATTTCCAATATGAAAAACCTAATAGATTTGTTTTTCACATGCTTAATAGCACAGACTCATGAATGTGCTTCTAAAAACTGTTTGAGGCATTTTCTTAATGTTTTTGCTTCCTTTTAGCAAATTTTTTCAGTCTGATAATGCTTTTTTTCTATTAGTATAAAATAACTTTAGATATGTCTGAAAAAAGTGAAATTGTATAATGGATGTATATTTCCCCTCTTGACAGGGACTGTGGATGCCCTACATCTCTTCAGTGGTACTTCCTCCCTATTTATTTCATCAGTACCACCATGGCCTAATGGATCATTTCAAGTTAATTCTAACCATTCTTTCTTTTATAAATATTTCAGAATGTGTATTGGGGAGATTAGGGTTCTATTTAAAAATTAGCACACTATTTTGCCAGTACTAAATAGAAAGAATTATCCTTTAACACCACTGGATAGGCAGGTAGCATTCAAATCTCAAGTTGCCTTATTCCTGTTTTGACAGTTGAGTCTCACCAAAGGTTAGAATGAGACATTTACTCAGTTCGGTGTCTTTCAATGAAGCTTTTACATTACAAAAGAAACCTCTTCTACTTTTTATAAAGGAAGCAGTTTTTTTTTCTTATGTTTTCCCTCTGCCATATCTTCCTTAAAGACTAGTAATTTGTCAAGATGATTGCTGAAGTCTGGCTTGGAATTTGTTCAAGAATGTTTGCATGTTATCAGAAGGTGAAGAATGTTTGAGATTTCTTGTCTCCATGTGGGGTGTTGATGATGGTAAGGGGCTTCAAGCTTTGCTACAGGCATCTATTATCCACAATTCACTGACAGCCAGCATTTTCCATATGTATCCCTAGGAATTGATGACCACTGAGTAACTGCACAATGCCACCCAGGTTTGCACAATGGTGACATTCTTCTTTACTTCTAATAGAAGGGATTATTTAGCTGAGATTAATTCTTCCATTAAGAGTGCTTTTACCCCATCAATTGCTGGGTTTCTTGAATAAGAGTTTATAAAATAAAAGCTGGTAACCACAAGAGGTTTTTTTTTAATATACATTGTTCTACTTTAGTAGCCTCTAAATATGTCTATGTTCTGTTTTGTGTTCTTTTATTATTATAACACCACACTTGTTAACATATATGTTAGTATTCATAAATACCATCCATTAATATTTTGTGCTTTTAAAAATCATCCTTTATTGAAATATAGGAACATCCTTATGGACACTTGGTTATTTGAAATGACCACAGTACTTTCTGTAGCTTCCCTTTCTTTATCTGCTCATGAAAATCTGCTCTAGTCCCTGGACTGTGTCCTTTGCCAGTCATGAGACTCAGTGGTGTCTCACGAAGTCTTGATATTTATAAGTAGAAAAAATTATTTAATTACTATAATTTCAGCAGTTGGTATGTTCACCACTACTATATTTGTCTAGAGCTATTCATAGTATGAACTCAGAAGTAAGTTTTATGCTATATAGAAAATGTGAGATAATTTGATATTTGCAGTTTAAATTTAATATATCAGGTTATTTTCCTTAATGCCCTTGATTTTTGAATTTAGATTTGTTTTCTATCTTTGTTATTACTATCTGGATGTGCTTATTAAAGATGGCCTATTATTACATATGAAATAAGCTCATGATTTATTTTGTCCTCAGAATATATCTACCAAGGGTGTATACTCAAAATTCTCTGTTAAAAATTGCTCAAAATAGGAGCTAGAGAAATGATTTAGTGGTTAAGAGCATGTGCTACATTTATAGAAATCCTGAATCTAGTTCTTGGTACCCTCGTGAAGTGACTCCCACTGCCCCCACTAAACACTCTAAGTTTAGTGTTTTCAATGACCTCTTCTGCCCTCCACAGGAAATCCAATCACATGCAAATACTGCCCCCACCTATACAGACATATATGCAATTTAAAACAAAAATTAGATTTTAAATTGCACAAAGTAATTATTGACTTTTAAGTCTCCAATGTTTTCTGTACCTCTTTACATCAATTGTTTCACCATAATTTAATTTTTACTTATAATTTGAATGGAATGATCTATTATTTTTCTATTTATTCTGTCTTTTCTATTCCTCTCTTCCTTGTCTGATTGCATTTTTACTATTATATTTTAACTCATCTACAGTATTTTTAAATTTTTCTCTATGGGGATGGGCAAAGTTGAAAGTGCAGGCTGCTCTTGAAGAGGACTAGGTTTGAGTTCCTAGCGCCTAAGTAGGGTGGCTCATGCTCATAAGGACCCCTTTAACTCAAGCTGCAGGAGATTTCATGCTCACTTCTGGCCTCCACAGGTACTTTCACTCATGTGTGCAGACACACACACACACATGCACACACACACACGTACATAATAATAATGATGATAATAATAATAAATTCTTTTAAGTATTTCCTTGGATAGTAATTTCAGTAATTATTCTGGGGGTTGTACACATTCCTAAATCACAGCACTCATCTTCTTTCAGTATGTTATGACTCCAAACGGGTTATTACAACCTTGTCACCTTTTAGGTGATATTTATTTTCTCGCCATTATGGGAATTGTGAACCAAGTCTCCATGTGGGTGTTGGGAACTAGACCCAGGTCATTTGCCAAAGTAACAAATGCTCTTAGCCTCTGAACTATCTCTACAGTTTCTCTTTCTTCTATTTTTTAAAAGAATGTTTACAATTGTATGCTGGGACACATCTGGTAACTGCTTTAAAATTTTATGTCCCAGCACTCGGGAGGCAGAGGCAGGCAGATCTCTATGAGTTTGAGGCCAGCCTGGTCTACAAGAGCTAGTCCCGGGACAGGCACAAAAACTACAGAGAAACCTTGTCAAAAAAAAAACCCCAAAAATCAAAAAACCAAAAATTTATGTTTTAATTCCAATTTTATGTCATCTTGCACTTTTGATTACCATCTCTCATTCCTGATGGGATTTTCTTAGGTCTATCTGTGATACATAACATCGCTTTGTATTTTGTCCAATCTATAACCTTCGAGCTTCTTATTAAAGTAGAGTGCCATAGTATGTGAGCAAGTCACTGAATTTAGAACATATGCATTTCCTGGAAGGTGATCCATTACAAGCTATCATTCAAATGCCAGTTTAATTTTCAGTCTTTATATTCTATACCACCATTAATGTCTTCCAGAGGCCAGCTGGATTACTGTTCAATACATACTGTTCAGTCCATAGTGGATTCACTGTGGTTGGTTTCATTCACCCAGGACTTCTTTCATCATTGACCTTTTGGTAACCTATGGTTGGTGAACATTCAGGTCGTTTGTTCAGATCCCTGCTTTCCTCATTCTTTTTGCTTCTCAGTTGGGAAACTGGTGTGGTGTTCCCCTTTTACGTTATTATCTTAGGACAAGAGGACAGCAGCAGAAAATGCTCCATTCTTTGCACTCCACACCATTTTACTGTCCTGGGGCAGACACACAGACCCAGCACTGAGCTGAATAGGTGCCGTCTCTACTTGTATTTTCTCAGAGGGTCAGGGATGTGGTCATCATTTCTACTTCTAGCCATCTCAAAGACTATGGCAGAGAGAAGAGACTGCAAGGCTTAAGGGTATGTTTGTCTTTGCTAAGCATCAAATAATTATATCTGAAAGATATTAGTCTATAGTTCTCTGTATAAGGAAAGCATATTTTAGGGGTGTTTTCTTTTCAAAATTAGTATGTACATGCTTAGTGTGATCCTTTATAATGCATAAAACTTGAAAGAATGACTATACTCATTGCCTCCTATTGTTACTGTTCTTTTCTAGATCATTTTATCAGTTCAGTTCGAGTTACTATAACAAGATACCACCAATAGACTTTGGACTTAAAAAGTTGATCTCATTATTCTGGTGCAATCGAGGGATCCAGGTGGTAGCATGCTTAAGATCAGATGAGAACCCTTCTCATGATCATCCTCTGTCCTCACTTTGTGATCATTTGGCTGCACTAATTCAGTTTACTCTAGCTTCACTCTTATGAGCCATTTACCTCCCAAAGGCCTCAGCTGGAAGGATAATCACACTGAGGTTATAGTTTCAACCTGGAAATTATAGAGGAACAAAATACACATTCCACAGCATCATGCAAGCAAACTGGTAATGAGCACTTTGTGCTTTTAAACTAAAGAATTAAACCCCTTCATAATGTTTTAACATTGGATTCTCATTTTTAACCTTGCCATTTAAATGACATGAGGAATGTTTATTCTTATATTTTCAGGGCATCTAGAACATTGATTGACTACCATATTTTAAAGAGTTTTGTATGTAATGTTAACTATACTAGTTAATGCTAATAAATGGTGTGCATAGAAAATTACATATTGGTCTTTCTCATAAACCATTTATGTCACAATACATGTGGTGACTTGTACACTTAATGTCTGACTATTCTATCTTTGTCTGTTGTGGAATATCCCACATTCAACTTTCCATAAATAATATGATTTTTTTACATAAGCATGTATCACTACCCCTGTCATATATATGAATATAATGACAATTTGACATTTTAACACATCAGTGTTCTACAGTTTTTGTTAGGTAGTCAGTCTATTTTTTAATTATTGGCTTCTTTTCTCATTTTCATAACTTTAAAAATATTTTATTCTTAATTACATGTATGTGTATGTCTGTGTGCAAGTACACCCATATATATGCATACAGGTGCCCACAGAACATGAAGAGGATGTGGGATTATGTGGAACTTCAATTGCAGATGGCTGTAAGATGCCTGATGTGGGTGCTGGGACCTCAGCGACGGTCCCCAGCAAGAACCAAAAGATGGCGCTTAACCTCTGAGCCTTCTATCAAGCCCTTATTTCTACAACTCTTCATTTTATACATATATTACCTTCTTCTCACATATGAAAATATTTTATGCTTTTAGTAGTTTATTTGGGATAGACATATAAAAGTTAGAGCAGTATCATCTGCTGTGGGACAATGATCTGGACCCTGTAAAATATTTTAATAAAACACTGATAGGCCAGTAGCCAGGCAGGAAGTATAGGCAGGGTGACAAGAACAGGAGAATTCTGGGAAGAGGAAAGAGTCAGTTTTCAGTCATCATCCAGACACAGAGGAAGCAAGATGTGACTGCCTCACCAAAAAAAGGTACCAAGCCATGTGACTCACACAGACAAGATTTATGGGCTAATATAAGTTATAAGAGTTGATAAGAAGCCTGAGCTAATAGGTCAATCAGTTTATAATTAATGTAAGCATTTTTGTGTTTATTTGGGACTAAACAGATGTGAGACCTGCTGAAACAGAAACCTCAGCCAACAATCATCCTTAGAAAACTCATGTTTAAATCTTCGAATGGCAATATAGCTCATCTTCTCCATGGAACCCGACATCTGATAAAGTGCTGTGCATCTGGAGATGACGGATAAAAATATTTTCTAATAAAAAATGACTGCATGCTTGGTATGCAACAGCTGTCACAGTTGGCTTTCTAGGCAGTGAGACTATCAGGATGAGCCACAAAATAGACAATTTAGAAAGGGCAGATTTAAAAATCAATTTAAAGAGTTTATATATTATATGTCAGAAATTATTTTCTACTTCTTATCAGCACAGTGCAGCTCACACTTGTAGGAACTGTGGGAAGCTTCCTCCAGCGTTTGGAGGCACTTAGAGTCAAAGTGAGCTGTTTTCTGATTTTCTCAACCCAGTGCCTCACAAAGTCATGATGACCTTATTAATATGTTTAATCCCCATGGGCAAATCTTTCAAAACTGTCTTTCTAATAATTGATTTCAATTCCTAATTTCAACATGTCATGTGTTATTAAGACACCAGTCAATGTTTCTCATTAAAATTATACCAGTGACAGATTTTTGTAGCACTGTGAAAAATCAGGAAACAATTTTAAAATTTAAGGAAGCTGTCAAAGAAAGAAAAACTTATTATCACTGCACCGCCTCCTTTTTCTAAAATTTTATCATATTGTAAATATATTTGGAAGAGCTATTCTGCTTAAAAACTTCTTTCATTTTTCTTAAGACAATTCTAAGAGGACTTATCTTACCTTTAGGTAAAGTTACTTAGGGAATGTTATTTATAATAATCTAATCTTATATAGTAATATTTTAAAATTTCCACTTTGTTTTTGTTTGCCCAGCTCTATGACTTCCATAGTCATTTGATCAGAACCTTGAAAAACTTGTGATTTGTGAAAAAAATTTCACTACGCAAAATTCCTGGGCATGGACACTCCAAAGTTGGTGCAAGAATGGGAATCAATGATGTGGCTGTTGTTGTGGGGGGTCTTTGCTCTGTTGCTGGTGTGACCAGGTACCTGATATACTCAATTGCAGGGAGGAATCCTGTGCTTTTGCTCACAGTTTCATCTTGGAATGGCAGATCTGAACAACTCAGTGTTAGAAGCAGAGAGGAATTACAGGAAGGAACAAAGAGAGATCCCCAATCACACATCCCTAGTGGCAAGCTTACCTCCTCCAACAACCATCTAGTACTACTCTCTGTGACATCTAGCAGTGGTACTATTGTGCTATGAAACCATCATGGAATTCATGTGCTGTTGGACAATTGCCCTCAGAAGCCAAACATTTCTCAAAGGTCCATTAACAGGGAGACAAACCCAAGTACCCAAGGTGATGGTGACATTTTATGTTCAAAGCGTGAAAGCATCCCATGTTATGTTTATTTTCTGCTTCCATACTTCATGTGAACTAGTTCCTCATGACCACTGATCCTGAGATGAGCGAACTGGTGTGCTCTCCAGTCTAAACCACAAGAGGGCCCTGGAATGGAGGTGCAAAGGCAAACAGGCCAGGTCTTCCCTACTATATGAAATCTAAGTAGATGTCTCAGGCAGGATCTTTAGTTTACATTGAACTGCTTATTGTTCCATCATATGAACAGCCCTGACTGCAAGGAATGATGGGAAATATTAATTCCAAAACATGACTGGGGTCTAATTTGTAACATAAATAGGGAAATTAGAAATTCTGTACAATGTGATGCATTTTTGCTTAATACCACAGAAATATTTAGGTTTTTAAATATAAAATGTGTATGAATGTAGTTTATACAATTATGAAAATTAGGAAGCATATGTATTGGACAAAGAAACCAACAAAAGAGGTTATCACTATTGATTATGCATAGAATATTTTATTTGCAAATTTCTTTCCTTTCACCCTGCCTTTGGCTTTCCATCTCTTTATTTATTCAAGACAACTGCAACATCAGGCAGCAATAATAAAAGCAAAAGCTAGAATCTTTTGCATTTTTTCAAATACATTTGGTTGGACATGATATTAAAATTGATGTAAAAATAAGATTTGAATCATAGAGAAAATATAAAAGTTTGGGAAATAACTTTCTTCACTAAATTACCTCATACCCTCTAAGCCACACAAACATTGTGTGTGGCATGAATAGGCAACCATGACATTTTTTTAAAAAAATGCTTCTTGTGGCTTCCTGTGATTTGAGCAGCAAGTTTTTTTTTCCCTCAAATATTATTTAAGAATTAAATTGACACTGGAACCTTTGCACTGGTATCTAGCTCAGTCTATATCTTTACTTTATTTTTTTTAAATCAGTGCAGAGTTTTAACCAGGCTTTATTTGTAGGGACTACATAAGGAGACTGAGGATTTAGTGGGTGACTATTGTAAGGGCCACAGGAACATCTCAGAACATCTCAGAAACTTTCCATAAATCTATAAGAGCATAGCCCTTTGAAAATCATACCACTGTCCTGAGAAGCCTAGAATAATTGGGGCCTGGGCAGGTGACTCAGATCCTACAGTGTTTACAGCATAAGAATTCCCAGGGCAAGCATGGTAGTTTGTGGTTTATAATAACAGTTGCTGGGAAGTCAGAGGCAGGAGGATTCCTGGGATTTACTGGCCAATGGGTGAGCTCCAGATTCAGTGAGAGATTTGCTTTAAAAAAATAAGTTGGACAGGGATAAAGAGAAATATCTGCCTTTGACCTCTGAACTCTCCACTCATGTAAATATGCACTTTTCTCCATGATGTGCTGTGATCAGGATGTGTAAGCCAATTTTCTTCTTTAAATTGCTTTGACCCGAATGTCTAATATCAGCAACAGAAAGGAAACAGAATATTATAGTTTGCTATGCTTTTCTATCTTGTCACCAGTACAAAAAAAAGAAGAAGAAGAAGAAGAAGAAGAAGAAGAAGAAGAAGAAGAAGAAGAAGAAGAAGAAGAAGAAGAAGAAGAAGAAGAAGAAGTAAAGAACCAACAGAAAACAGATGCTGTGTAGCAATGGAGTTTTATTTTCTAATAAACAAATGCAAAGTTGGTGCATGCCACCCTCTGTCAGAGTTTCCCAAAACTTTCCCTGTTAGAGTTGCCTCTGGTCTTAACTATCATAAACATTGTAAAATGGAAGTTTGAGATCTAAAAGAGCATGTAGATTTTTAAAATGAAATGGGCTGTAGAATGAATACAGTCATAAGGAGTAAGGAATAATTAAGACGGAGAGTGTACTACCTAGTTTTCACCAAAATGCCTCACTTAAACCAATGTAAGGAAGGACAGATTGATTGGGCATCATGATGTCAAGGTTCAATCCATGGTTGTTTGGCCTTGGGAAGAACTTCATGGTGGTCAAAGTAGTTGGAAAAGGACATCCATTTGCTTTTTGGTCACAGCTATTGTAGCAAGGAACTACAAGGGGCTTCCAAAGACCTGTATCTCCAGTGACCTATTTCATCCTGGGTCGCATCTTTTGACACAGTACCCCCGTTTTTTGTCGCAACAATATTTGTCATCTCAATAGCATCACCATTTTTTTTAATCCATCATATACTCAATTTATTCATTAGCCCTGATGATCTAATTACCTCTAGAAATACAAAGACCAATACAGTCCAGAACTGGACTTCCTTAACCTCCCTAGGCTTTTGAACTCAATCAAATTGACAGTTAATATTAACTGTTTCAAGGGCTCATAGTGCTACTCTTCTTGGTAGTATTCAGTATGCACATGAACAAATAGCAGTTGTGATAAAGTGCTATAGGAAAAAGGGAAGCAGCGAGGGAGGGAGAGCCGGAAGAAGGAAAGTGCCTCTGGGGCACTCTATGAGTGTGCATGCTTTACTGTTCGGCTACCATCAGGTCAATTGTCTGAGGAAAGGCAAGAAGATTACTTATTCAAACACTGCATATTTGCAGACAATATATTTTGATGGTGTCTGAAACTCTTTGAAAGTGATCAGAATCCCATTTTGTGGTGTGGTGGAGGGGAGTAGGAGAGATAGACAGTAGGCATTTCAGTCAAACCCAATATAAAAATAGCCTTCGTTTTCTAGGCACTCTGTGCTCCAAGCTTGAAGAAGTTGCCACTTTCCCTCCCCACACACTTGCATTATGATTACGTACAGATGCTTACTATCGTCAACATGACAGGATCACAATGACGTAGGAGGAAGGCCTTTGGTCGCCTGGAAGGCATTATTCTGGTTATGTCATTATGGAAAGACCTGCTCTGAAAGTAGATGCCCCATTCCCTAGGCTGGAGTCCTGGACTGCATGCAAAGCCAAAAACTACTTCAGCCCCAGAGTTCATCCTTCTCTGTTCCTTGACTGAGAGAGCAATACAACCAGCTGCTTTAAAGGCCAATCACCTTGATGTCCCTCTCATGATGGGCTGCACCCTAGAACTGTGAGGCAAAATAAACCTGTCCGTCATTAGTTGCAGTTGATGGTTGTTTTTATAGCCACAGGAAAGAGCTAAGAGACAATTCCACTTGACAGACAGTAGAAGATGAGGTAAAACTCATTGTTATTTGTAGTAATGAGGCGCAGGCCGCATTCCCGGTGCCCAGCTAGCTTACTCCCTGAAATAATTGCACAGAAACTGTATTCATTTAAACACTGCCTGGTCCATTAGTTCTAATCTCCTATTGCCTAACACTTACATAAAGATTTAACCCATTTCTAATAATCTGTATGTCACCACAAGGTCGTGGCTTACCAGGAAAGATTCCTAACCAGCGTCTGTCTCGGTCAGGAGAATTGTGGCGGCTGCCTGTCTGTCCTTCTTCCCAGAATTCCATTATGTCTACTCTGCCTACCTAAGGGCTGCCCTATCAAAAGGCCAAGGCAGTCTCTTTATTCAACCAATGAAAGCAACAAAAATACAAAAGAAGCTCCTACACCACTTATTACTGGGGCTGTATTAAAATCTCTGAGAAAAACTGAGCCAGCGCCAGGAGGAGCCAGAATGCAGGAGATGGGACCATCCAAATTGCTCTGCCAGGTCATTGTGTAAAAGTCAATGTCCCTTAAGGGAGCAACAGGACTACATAAAACAACCAGAGACAAACGTCTCAATCCTGGAAATAGATTTTGGTCTTTCTCTTAGTGGCAACATGGCTGTTGGAATTGACGTGGGTTTTAGACCTAAGGTAAGGGGTTACTGAAAATAAGCAGCATTCCCTCGCAGGGACAGGTTTCCGAGTCCACACACTGAAACCTATGCAGTTTCCTGTCTGAACACACACATTGGCATTCATTTCCATAACGAACAACCACATTTACAATAAATTTGCACAATCATTGTGCAATATGAATGCATCCTACCTTGTGCCTGCTTTACACACATTCCACTTGCATTTAAATTAATTTAGTTTAGCGAGTTCACCTAGATTTCCCAATCCCACTCAGCCTATGCTTTACCATTAACTACAGCCAGAATGTTTTCCACACCCTCATGTAATAGAAGAGAGAATCCTAAGTAGCGAGAGGCCAATGGTGTTATTCTCTTTCATGCATGGTTTGGATACAGAAAATCCACCAGTATTCTCAGTAGTGCCAGCTGCTCTTCCTTTGGTTTTCTTTTCATTTCCTCTTCTTTTTATTTCACTCTACTTCCAGAGTTCACTAGGAATCAGAATTGCTCAGTCTGGAGATATCTGAATGCTCTCTAGACATAAGATTTAAGGATTATGGGTGGATTGTAACCTGGAAATATAGTCAAAGTAGATGGCAGTTAACACAAAGACCATCAGTGAATCAGCACACAGAAGAAAGGGTTGTAGAGTGTTCAGCCCTATGTGAAGCTTATATATCATACCTTCTCCCAAAGGCTCAGGATGCTTTGTGGAAGAAGGGATGGCAGGAGTTAGAGCAAAGGTGGTGAGTAATTTCATGTAGACTACATTTCCCAGACACAGAAAAGCAGATATATATGAACTCTTAGCAATCATGACAGATGTACAAGATCCATGCATAATTGAGGCTGAGAAAAGGCCAGCATAGAGGAGGGAAAATGGGCACAAAACCCCACTAGCAGAGATGCTATTGGCTTTCATTAGCTGTTGGAAGAGGGAGTCAGTTTTCTTTAATGATGCAAATTTAACAACCCCTTGTAAATTGACCACATTCCAGGGCTAGTCCCACTTACAAAACTAACTGGGTGACAGCAACTGGACTCCATTTGGTTAAAAAGAAAAAAAATGAAAAGAAAAAGAAAAAGGAGAAAGGAGAGTGAAATAAATTCAAAGCACATTATATGAAATTGTAAAAGAATCAGGGAGAATATTTTTTTTAAATAGTATTTTTTCTCTTTTCTTTCTTGGTTTTCCCAGACAGGGTTTCTCTGTAGCTTTGGAACCTGTCCTGGAACTAACTCTTGTAGACCAGGCTGGCCCTGAACTCACAGAGATCCACCTGCTTCTGTTCCTGAGTGCTGGGATTAAAGGAGTGTGCCACCACTGACCAGCTGAAATAGTATTCTTAAAAGAAATGATAAATATTTTAGCTTGATTTTTAAATGTCATTCATTCTAATGCAGGAATAAAAGAAAAGGTAGATAGGTTGGAACACAGAGACTGCACAGGGAGCATCCTTGAACCAATAAACCACCCACCTGGAGCCTTGATTTGGCACAATCATTTACCGTTCAATTTTCTCATCTGTAAAATTAAGCTAAGAATGGACATTAAGCCAGACAATGCCTTTAGAAATGATTAGAGGAAGGGAGGGTTAGAGACACTAAAGTGAAGTGAATTGCCCAAGGATTGACAATTCCTTATTGGAAAGGGGTTTGAGAACCCTGTCTACTGGTTGTCTCAAAACACTTCCCCACAGACACTGGGTTGAGGACACATCCCTGGCAAAGCTTGACAAATGAAAATGTCACTTTTGAAGCCTTTGAATAATCTCCACATCAGCAATCTGCATCCCCTGAAGAAGCTTAAGCATTTTCTTGTGATATTTACTCAATTTTTCATCTGATTGATTTCTTCAAAACTTCCCTCTCCCCGGATAGCTGTAGTCCTCACAATTGTGTTTATTCTAATTACAGCTGGCCCCAAGAGACTTGTTTTGCCCTTTCATCTTATATGGAAGTTGCATTTCATTGTATAAAAAAATAAATAAACAAATTAAAAATTCGTAGAGAGCATTAATTGTGAACAAAAGGCATGTGGTATAAATAAATGGGACTCTGTATATGAAAACAGGCACATCACAAATACTTAAATTTAGCTTGTAGTTGTAAGCAAAGGGTTTTGTGTCTAGGAAAAACATACATGTGTTTGGTTTCATCTTGGAACCTTGCAAGTTCTGAGCTGAACTGATATACAACTTTGTTAAATCATTTTCCTTTGGTCTTGGTTTGAGTACTTCAAGCCAAAGTTCCTTCATTTTCTAAGCATGAAATGGAAGTCCTTTATAAGTTCACAGCAGTCCAGTTGATGTGCAGTGATACAGAATACCTTACTCCCAACTGACTGTGTCACAGACAGGTGCAGTTCCAATGAGCAATGATTAACAGTCCCGAGGGAAGTGAAAAGATGCCGACGAAAATGCCTGTGATTCTTGATGGGTTGTCCTCTAGGTTACATTTTATCTCAGTTATAACAGGAATAGAACATGTGTCATTTGTGGCTCAGAAGAAACACCAATAACTCCTCAGGATGCTTTCAAAGTTATTACAGTTTCAAAGAAAATATTTTTTCTTCAATATAAAATTAAACAGAAAATCAAAATATTTTGAAAAAACATATTAAGGAAAATAATGAAGGCTTTCTGTGTCATAAGAGTTAAACAGCAAGTAAGCAAACAGACCACCCTATCAGTAATGTTCAAACTGGTTTACAAAGCAAAAATCTGAGATCAAAACTCAGTATTAGTAGAGTGTTTGTGGCATAAACCATAAAACTTTTCCTGTATTCTTTTTGCTGAAATATTTAACTATATAGAATTAACTATATAGAATACATTTAAAATTCTCTGGGAATATTTGGATCATGGTGTACTTATATCTTCTAGTCTGTCATTGTCCAGCATGTGAGGTTTAGGAATATGCATAGTCCCTCCCCAGACTAAAATGTAATTGCTTTCCCTTTGCAGAAAGTGCGGGAAGATGTCATTTGTTGCTTGATCAACTTTTCAGACACACGGGACTTTGAATCCTTATAGATGCTGTATTTTCTAAGCAATCAGTAATTTCTTTTTGCCCTTTTTCGATTTTTAGAAACAGGGCCTTTTGCAGGCTAGGATGACCTACATTTCCATACTTGTAGGTAATAGTAATGGCAATTTTCTACAACTTGTATTATTTTCTCCAGTTTTGTCCTTTAAACATTTTATTACTTTCTAAATGTGATTGCGTTGCACAACTGTGCATGTGTGCATGCCAGCACACACATAGGTGCTCATAGGGCTACTGGTTAGAATTGTCTCTCCAGCATGGAGTGCCTGGGGATAAAACTCAGGTGGTCAGACTTGGTGCATCAAATGCGTTTACCCACTGTGGCCCTTGTTTGTTTGGTGTGTGTGTGTGTGTGTTTAGATCAGAAGACAAGTTGGAGGAGTCAGTTTGTCCCTTCCATCATATAGGTCCCCTGGATAGAACTTAGGTCATCAGGTTTGGGTGCAATCACATTTACCGTATGTGTCATTTTGCCAACCGTCTTTGGTGTTATCCTCTAGAAACTTGTCTATTTGTTTTTACGTTCAGCTGTTACACTCTGGTCTGATTTTTATGAGGAGTAGAAGCTTGATCTCATTTTTGTTTGCTGATGTCTAGTTGTTGCAGTACCATCTTATTTATTGTTTTGAAGCATCTTTTCTCCTTTATACTGTTTCTTGTTTGTTTCCTTGGTTGGTTGAGTTTTTTGCTTGGTTTTTTTCCTTTGTTCACTTGTTTTCCTGTCTTGTCAAAAGTCAGCTGTCTGTACGTGAGCAGGCTTTGTAGTCTTTGTGGCAGCATCTTTCTTTTTGACACCATCATCACACTGGCTCCATTCCTGTAAATTTATAATAAGCTTTGAGTGAGCCTCAATCCTCCAACTTTGTTTTTCATCAGGATTTTATCGGCTCTCTTCGTCTTTTGCATCTTCATTAAAACTTCATAAAACTATAAACTTTGTAAATATTTTGTTAATACCTAAAATAATTTGTAGGGTATTCAAATTGTTGTTAGAGCTATGCATAAGCCTAGTAAAAAGTGATATGTTCACAACACATTGTTGGTCTGTTGTACTTGGATGTGGCATACATCTTCATTCCATTTACCTAGTTACTTGCTTCTTTCATTGGTGCTTTAGTTTTCCTGATGTAAATCCTATAAATATTGTCAGGATTACAAATATAAACTTCATTATGTTTGAAATTTCAAATCCCATTTCTCTGTGGTATGCAACAAAACAGTTGATGGGTTTCTATTACTCATTATCATCATTTCCTTTCTGTCGCTGTTATAAAATCATGTGACAAAGCACAATATAGGAAAGGAGAAAGGAGTTTAATTACAGCTTCTCTTTCCCACATCTTTTATTGTGGGGGGCATGAAGGAGAGAACCTGAAACATCTCATTAGTTAACTTCCACCATGAGCAGAGAAAAATGCATATGTATATGTTTGCTTTCCTGCTTGCTTTTGCTCATCCTGATTTCTGCACAGGCCATGGCTCCTAGCCTAGAGAATAATGCCACCCACAGTGGGCTAACTATTCCCATATCAATTAACTTATTTAACCCCCACCCCCAGACTGGCATACAGGCCAACCACTGGAAACAATTCTCTCTTGAAATTCTCTTACCTAATGATTCTAGATTATATTTAATTGGCAGAGGCAACCATCACACCTCTGTAGCCTAAACTCTGTTCCAAGCAATTTGTTAGTTCTTTGTAGGTTTCTATACAAATGGACCATATCATCTACTGTCATGGACAGTCTCAAGTTTTCTTTTCACTGTGTTTCTAATTTGTTTCCATCTCTTCTTGCATTTCTTTGGATGAGACTTCTAGCATAACATGGTATAGGAAACTCAGTGAAAGAGGAATCTTTCCTTTTTCTGATCTCAGTGCCTAATCTTATAGCTCCCTCACAGGAAGCAAGGATTTGCTTTAGGTTTTATTTAAATATTCTTTATGATATGATCATGTGATAGGTTTTTACCTTGTACAATTTATTATTGTGATGATCGTTTACACTAATTGACTTTGTAAGTGTTGACCTAACCTTTAATAACTAGTACAAATTCCAATTTGTAAAGATATGTATTTTTGTATGTCATTTTTGGATTGATTATGAAGTATTCAGATATACAATTTTATATTTTGTTAGTTTTATGTCTATTCCCTAAGACAGTGCTCTGTTCTTTTTTTCTTGTCAAAGCTTTGTCTGACTTTGGTAATTGTCTAATGCTGGGTTCATAAACTGAGTTAGAAAATCAATGCTGCCCAAGCTGTTCAATTGTTGGTGAAAAGAAAGTGAAGACTGGTAGATACCCATCAGTATACTTTTCAGTATATTCTGACTCTTGGATGCCAAAGTATGAGAGAAACTTGGTTCATGTTGTATTAAGTAAACAAAGCATCAGGTTACAGTGCACATTAAATGCCAACTGCAAAATGTAACCTTGAACTCCTTGGTCTTTGATGCTCCTGTTGGTATCTTCTCTGTTTAGCTAGATGGCCATTATCCCTTAGTCTCTAAACAGAATGTTGCTGATACTATGCCACATCATTGTAGCCAACAGCAGCTTAAAGAATACTTTCTGTTTA
Organism: Ondatra zibethicus; assembly: GCA_004026605.1. Classification (NCBI taxonomy): domain Eukaryota; kingdom Metazoa; phylum Chordata; class Mammalia; order Rodentia; family Cricetidae; genus Ondatra; species Ondatra zibethicus. The sequence continues at coordinate 68,977 of PVIU01001638.1, read as the reverse complement.
CTACCGAGGATGGGTAATTTATTTTTATGACATATTTTTTAATAAGCATCCCCATTCCCTATATTCCTTATATTGGGAATAATAATTTGAAGGGGCAGTAGCAAATGAAAACTTTATTTCTCAACTTTTTTGCCAAAGTAATTAGGGTTAAAATTCACTGATTATTCAACACTTCCCAATATCCTGCCCCAAGTTTTATGATTACCCTTTGAGGAGATATCTTGGTCCTCCTATGGATAGAATTAGCACAATTCCTTTGGCTGTTATCTTTCTTGCCTCAGTACCCAAGCAAAGGCATTTTAAAACTTTGCTTTAGCTTATTTTCTTCATGGATGGCATCAAAGGTACACCATATCCCTCTCTGGCCATTATTTTCAGACCCAGCTTTTCTGTGTTCACAGCTGCCACTCCACCAAAGCGGAACAGACACTAATGGCCATGTGCCCCTCCTTTAGCCAAGCGTCTGGCAGTGGCCACTAATAAAACCATCTGTCACTGAGATGAGTTCATAGCTGCCACTATTGTAACTTGAGAATGCATAGATTTGCCAGGCTACTCAGTTATTGGAGGTGCAATGCGGTCCCTAGAGCCCACAGCAACTGTGAATATAATTATGCAAAAAAAAAAGAAAGAAAAGAAAGGACTTAGCTGGCTTTCCATTCACACTGGGTGATCTTAGAGCAGGCAGGCACTGCTGTTAGATAATTCAACTTAAAGGGTGATCTGAGGACAACCAGTGCTGGAACAGTCAAACTAAAGCATTACATTCTCTTCTTTCATTAAACTTTTATTTTGATTTAATTAAGGATTGTACAGGAGTCCTTGATATAATGCTCAACACCAAAGATAATGTATGTGTCCAGGAGCTGAAAACTTGGTCTTTCACCTTAAAGCAAAGGGGAGACAGTGGAATGGATCTGTCGTGGTCACCTATAACTTGGCAAAACTTCATAATCATTTGATTTAGAACAATATTTTGTGATGTATAATAATATCTTCAGTCTTCGGAGGGAGTAGGTAGATGTATTAAGTACAGTACATGAGATTTTACAGTAACAACAAGGAGAAATTTGGAATTTTGAATTCAGGATATTTTCCCTTAACTCCTTTTGTTTTACCACCAACAGAATGAATAGAATCAGTTACAAACGTTTCAGTTCTTTTAATGTTAATATATCTTAGGTTATTCTTATTATAGTTTATTTGAATAATGTCAACTTAGCACAAACATAAATTATCTGTACAGGAAGTCTCTCCTGGAAAGAAGTCTTGGTTACCTGGATTAATGGGGAAATATCCATTTAGATTGTGGGTGGAGCCTTCTAGTAGCAATACTCACAGAAAGGGCATGGCAGAAGAAAGTTTATCTTGCCTTTTGCTCCTTGACCTTCCCTCTTGCTGCCGAGTTAACTTGTCCTGTTGGCTGCTACTACTGATGATTCCTCCACTGATATAGAACCAGAGTTTCTAAGCTCTTACTGGGGACTAGGGATCAGCAGATCTCCAGGAAGCTCTTGACTTCAGGAACAGATTGAGGTGACTGAGGCACATGGATTTGTGGACAGAGCAACTGCAAGGCTCTCCTCTCTCAGATGTGATTCTGCTTTTGTTACTATTTTGAAGCTGACTTAATATTGTTACATTTAATTATGCATATATGTTTTTCATTGTGTTGCACTGCTTCTCTTCTTCTGCAGAACGCTGGCTAATATAATCTTGTTCCTATTACTGTCTACCACATTTGGGGACTATGATTGGAATCACGGCCCTTATCCAGGAGATTCCCAAAGAGCTAGTTTCTTCATGAAAAATCAATTAGAAGGTAGTAGCATCTATGAACCCAATTGTGTTCTGCTCATAGCTGATCTTGGACTGTCTAGCTTCTAGAAGAGTGAGGAATGAGGTTATTCAGTTCATGAGCTGCCTTATGCTGGTATTTATGGTAGCAGTTTAGAGAGACATCTTAGTCTCCTCCAAGGTTCCTCAGTGTCTCTTGATTTCTGGAGATGGCTCAGAGACCAATAGTGACCTCAGTCATATTCTTTCCAGTCTCAGCCTCTTTGCTTTAAGGTTTCTCATTTTATTCTCTCTTACTGCACGTTGTCTCATTCCCATTGCCCCACCATGAACAAGGTTCCACAGCACAACACTTACCTCTAGCATGTTCTTGCTGGTGCATCTTCATTACTTGATAGGAAGTAGATCTCATCCCTGGTCACACTTTTTCCTCTTTCCTTTTCTTCCACGTTATATTCTCAATCCTGAATCCTGTTATTCTATGCAATGTTATAGAAGTCATGGGTGCAGAGGGAGACTAGCCAAAAAAATAGCTTAAATTTCTTAATTGTTTTTGTGCCTCTTAATGGGAAATAGGGAGAATGGATATAAAACTCTCTGTTGCATACTTTTTCCAATGAAAGGAATGCTCTAGAAATTTTTGCATGACTAAATGATGGTTTCATGAACACACAGCAGTAAATGTGCCCAACCTTTATGGATCAAGGAGGTCTAAAGTGTGTCTTTATCATGTTTTGTTTATTTAACAGAATGCCCACTTTTCACTGGGCAATGAGTGCTCCGAGTAGAGAATCAATTAAAAAATATTTGTCAGGGTCTGTTTTCTTCCAAATAAATTGTCTGTAAGCTTATAACAGCCACAACATGAACTGTAATCTCTCTGGGACTCATTTCTTTATCTAAAGAAAATAGATTTTGAAAGTGGTTGCTCCTGAACCACTTTCAGGCATGGCATTTCCTAAAATGACTTGGGGATTTTGGAAAATGTGGACTCTGATTCACTAGTGCTAGGTCAGGCCTGGAGAACCAGTTTCTAGCAAGTTTTCAGCAGATGATGACATTTTGGCTGCCAGGATCATATTTGGAGTTAACAAACAACACCAACAAAACTCGATGTTCTTTTGTTACTTTCATCTGCAAAATTGCTGTAAAACTCACTCACTTCTCAATGGATTGACACTTGAGGCTGATAAATATTCTCCTAGGATCTGGAGAGATGATTTGGTACTGCTTCTGAAGAAGACCAGAGTTCAATAACAGCATCCACTTGGGCACTTTACAAAAGCTTCTAATTCAGGTCCCGGACTTCAAATGACTCTGGTATCCACTGGTACATGCACATCCACTGGTACATGTACAATTGTCTCTGGTCTGCACGCACGCACACACACACACACACACACACACAATCAAAATGAAAGTAAAAAATACTCATTTAGCAATAGTCCGTTTGATTTTTTCATAGCCTACAGTTGCTACATTTATTATTTAAACTAGTTTTTAACTTTTTAATATGAGATACTTTTGCATCATATTAAATGTTCATGCTTTGTCATTTTGTTATACCTGATTTTGTAAAGTGGTCTCTTGGAAACTGAATTTGGGGATTATGGTTGTCTAGTAATTAATTTACTGATTAATTGCCCACCCCTTGATTTTACTATTTAATAAAGGAGAAACTGAAAAACAGAACTTGTCCATGACTGACCATGGCATGTCTATCACATAGACAAAGACTATACTTTTCTTAGTCCCCACATCTAACATATTTTATTCAGTGTTACATACGCATTCAATTTTACACACTAATATTAGCACTTATAGCAATTTATTGCAGAGTTTATCTGCCTTCTAAATTCTTGGGCTAGTAGCCAGCTACTACATTTTCCAAAACCTCTGTACAAAAGTTCTCAAAAGATGAAGTACAAATAGCCAATTAACACATAAAATGTTCAGTGTCCTTAGCCATAAGATAATACAACTTAAAACTATACTGGGACTCTATTTCACCCCAGTTAGAATGGTTACCACAGTGAAGGAGACGAGTCAGACGGAGATAAAGACATGTGCTGTTGCTGGGAATGTAAATTGATGCAGCCACTATGAAAATCTGTATGAAGCTTCCTCAAAAATGCCAAAAATAGAGCTACTACCTAGTATAGCTATACCATTCCTCCAACTACAGACATTCACTCGCACACACCTGTTCGTTGCAGTTTCTTTCTTCCTTTTTTTCTCCTTTGGTTTTTTGAGTCAGGGTTTCTCTGTGCAACAGCCCTGTCTGTCCTGAAATTCTCTTTGTAGACCAAGCTGACCTCAAGCTCCCAGAGATCCACCTCCTCTACCTCCGAGGTGTTTGGATTAAAGGCATTGGGCCACCACGTGCCAGCTTGCAGTTCCATTCTTAATGGTTAAGTTTTGAAATTAGCCTGGGTGTTTGTCCACAGATGAAAAATTGTGGCAAATATATATGATGTGGGTTTATTAAGCCACCAAGAAAAATTAAATCACATATCCAGACAATTAGATAGAATTGAAACCATTATATTTGATAAAAAAAATAAGTCAGATCCAAAAAGATATTCTGTATTCCTCTGTTTGTGGACCGTAGATTTTCTGTACATCTGAAAGAAAGGGAGAGGGAAAGAAACACAAGGCATGGTGCTTGGTAGGCAAGGAAAGCACAAACATATGTGAATGAAAATGCCTTTCTGAAACCCATCACTGTTTTCAGGGACTACAAACCAATAGAAGTGAACTGAAGAAAAAAAGAAAAGAGGGCATTGCTAATGCACAAATCAGGATACAGAGTAGAACTGAATATTATTTTCATGATGTTTTCTTTAGAAGTAGCCACATCTTTAATCATGTTTTACCAATAAACCCTATTTAGTATGTATTAATTGAATTAAGAAGTATTTTAAGAAATACTAAGGCATTTTAAAGACATTATTAGTAATAAAAATGTTGCAAAATATTCACGACGAAAGCTTTTCTGTAAGTCTTAAGGATCTCAGTATTAGGGCTTTGCACAGCTGGACTCTGCCCTTGCAAAGGGTATAGGAAATGACCTTGAATCTGGTTATGTGTGCATCTGAATTTATGCCCTAAAACTCGCCAGCTACCCATTACTTTCAGGGAAGAAGAAGGATCTTGCAGCTCAAAGAAACCTTAAGCCTGGGATCTAGACTCTTTCCGTATGGAGCCAGCTGCTGTGAACAAATGTGTCAGGCTTAGTGCTCTCTACCGTCTCTACCCCAAGTACTCAGTGGTGCCTGGATGGGAGGAAAGCCACAGTAACAAAGAAGGGCTAGGAGGAAGGCTATATTTCAATCAAAGACTATATGTAGATAGGAAAGAAAGAGAGGATGGAGGAAAGGTAAGAAGGAGGGAAGGAGAAAAGGAAAAGAGGGCATTGCTAATGCACAAATCAGGAGACAGAGTAGATCAGAAATGTGGAGGCTGTGGGGAGCTGAGGCGAGTTGTTCCTGGATGAAGTATACTCCCCCCATCTAGAACACGACTGTCCTGGCTCTACATATCTCCAGACCCGTCCTGTAATGTAGGAACAACATGCTCTAGAGATGAGAGCTGTATGTTTCCATCAATGAATACTCAAGTTGGGATGGATCATCAGAGTGTATGTGAAACTGTTTGTAGAAATGAAAATCAAGGCCTGAAAAGTTGATCACTCAGTACAACTTCCTAATGGAAGAAACCAATAACTTGCCCCCACTTCTTTGCATTATCCAGTGACTTTTTGGGAAAAGGCCAAATAAAATAAGAAAAGGAATAAGTCTAGGCCCCAAATGTAGACTGCACAATTTGTTAATACTTAAACTTCCTAAACTTTACTTTTTCACTCCGAAGTATAATGTTAAGAACCATTAAGCAGTGAAACCATTAGAGCAGCTAATGTCTTATAAAATATTCTCTGGAGGACTCCCTTCTCTAAGCCCTGGCAGAGTCCCAGATTTTTGTCTGCATAGTAGGATGAAAAAATGAAGGAGCCAGGTTTCTTTTTCAGGAAAAGGAATTCTGAACTCTTTCAACAGAACACCTTGAATTTAAAGCCAGCTCTACTGTGGAGGCTGTTCCATGACACATTCCTGTGGTCAGTTGTTGCTCACAGACTACTGAGATTTATTCTCTTTTCCATGTTGTATGACTACATGCACTTTAATCTACTCTAAACACATGTTTTCTTTTTGCTAAGAATGAGCTTAGTAAGGCAAAACTACAACATGGTGATTTGCAGTAAAGCAGGTGCTACAGGGGATAGGAGATTGCTGGCATTAGATGAGCTTGCTGCTTTTGCCAAAGATCTGAAGTCGCTTCCCAGAACCCATGTCAGGCCACTCACAACTACCTGTAAATTCCAGTTCTAGGACATCTGACATTTTCTGACCTCCACAGACACACACAAATTCACGTGCACGCACACACACACACACACACACACACACACACACACACACACACACACACACGTGCATGTACACACACAAGTAAATCAGAGAGAGAGAGAGACCTAATCATTTTTTTAAAATTTCTCTATCTAGCTGAGTTTAAGAAAAGAAAATAATTTCTTCATGTTCCTTTTCATAACCAGAAGAAAGGAAGAAAGAAAAAAAGAAAGAAAGAAAGAAAGAAAGAAAGAAAGAAAGAAAGAAAGAAAGAAAGAAAGAAAGAAGAATGAATTAAAAAAAAACATGGCAAAGCTTAGCAATTTCCACACTGATCTCACCAACGACCTTTGCTTCCAGAGGAAATCACTTATGATGTTCAAAACTATTGATTTTGACAAACTGCAAACAGAGTTGAATACTGTTCTGAAAACATGTTTTGAGTGTCTTGTGCATGTGGCTAGTATTGTACATTTTCTTCCTCACATTGGTTGATCCTGTTTTATTTTTGTAGCCCTTATTTTTCACATACCTGGTCATTTTGGAAACAGAAAGAAAAATATGAAGAGGTCTAAAAAACAAGCTCGACGCTTCAGCCTCTGTTGGTTGAAATCCGTACAAAGGAAAAGGTAATTTCAGTGATGGGGACCTTCTTAAGAAAACCCGAGCACATTCTTAAAGTGCATATTGGAGAAAGAAAAGTCCCACATGAAAAAACAGAACCTGCCAAGGCTTAAGTAGCAGTTTCTGCCTCTGCAGAAATAATTGTCTTGGAGACAAACACCCACCTGCTTAGTATGCAGCCCATCCACAAATATAAACCTGAGATGTTGCCTCTCCTTTCACATTGCTGCATTCTGATGGCATACCTCAAGAACCCAGAAAGGTGACAGAGCACTTTCTCATTTTTGACAGTATCATATTTTCTTTTATTTCCATACCATATATACTCTTAGTTACTCGTGTGCTTCAAAATTATTTCATCACCAACTTTTACTTCTTATTTCATCATCACTTCTTATTTCATCACCAACAATTACTGTGTGCCTGGCTGACATGGAAAGATCATTACTCTTTTTGCCTCTTTGCGTAATTTTGTCTCTTTCTCTTCAAAGCCATCCATTTTAACAGCAGCATAAAAATTGGCCTTTAATGTATCGTTATCAACTACTGTGTAATTGATGAAAATCCATACATGCATACATGTTTTAAAATCAGAGTACTAACATACAAATGAAATCTTATTGTCTCTCTTTGGAGGTGTGCACTTTCTTTTCCTCCACATATTAGTTGGTTCATCTACAGGCTTTGCTATTTGTGTGTGCTGTGCTCATATCCTGGAGAAATCCCATTGGGCTATCTGTTCTGAGTCTTCCTCCTTCCATTGCCTATGTACCAGAAGACAGCTTTCCTTCAGACCTCTATGGATGCACTGACAACTTCTACATGTTTCTTTTAAAGTATGATTGGCATTAATCAATTCTGTTGCATAAATTTTAGGCCATTACATAGAGCTCTTACTATATTCAGACAACATCAAGAAGTTAAAAATGCCAGAAACTCATATGCGTGACGATCAGAGAATCTCCACAAATTGTTCTCATGTAAACACAGAAAAGATGCAACAGCCTTGTTCTATACATTAAGCACATAAAACCCTTGCTTATTTAATTCCTTTCCTTGCTTCATTATATCTATTTTTACATAAATATGAAAATCCATAATTTTCTAGACACCAGGAAAATTAGGCTTTTTCTTGTCATCAGTGATATCAAGGTTTTTATTAATTAACATATTTAACAAGTAAACACAGCCTGTGGTTTGAAATTCAAATAGCTCTTCAAGAATTCCAGCATCAAACCAAACCAACATTATACCCTAGTGCTTCCTACTACCCAGTCCTCACCAGGACAGGCCACTTTTAGTTCCCTTATATATTAGGAGGAAGGCAGTCACATCTAAAAACCAGCAACAGCAATATATATTTTGGTTGTTTTAAAATCCTAAGAAAGATCTGAAATTCCTAAATTAAAATGCCACCTCCAAGAATAATTGTATCGTAGATTTTAATTAAAACTCTATTTGGGATTTTCTTTTAACCTACTGTTTATGGTAGACTTAAATAATTTGTTGTAATTATTGTGAGATCTCCTTTAGTTTTTCTAGGAGTTATATATTGCTTTAATTTTTTTTACCCAATTAAGAAGACCTTTGCTTCATACCTTTTTAAATAGCATATCATTGTCATCTATTAGAAAAGGTCAGAGAATTTTATTCCTCCCTCCTGTTGCCCTCATTTCCTACTCTAGACCAAACATTCTTAAGGCTTCCTATGTAAACATAGACTGTTCATTTGTTTTCCAGTTGCCCAGACCCAAATAATCACACAGAAACTATATTAATTACAACACTGGTCAATAGCTTAGGCATCTTTTTAGCTAACTGTTATATTTTAAGTTAACCCATTAGGCTGTAGCTTACCAGTAAGTTTTCTTTCTTTCTTTCTTTCTTTCTTTCTTTCTTTCTTTCTTTCTTTCTTTCTTTCTTTCTTTCTTTCTTCCTATCTTACAGTCTACACCCTTTGGAAAATATCCTTATCTTTATCTAGCATCACTTTCGTTGCATATTTGACTTCTTGAATCACAATTTTAACTTTTTCTATCTCTTCCATTATCATTAGTGTTTATTATTATTTTTATTTCTTGTTTTTTGAGATAAGATATTTCTATGAAATATAGATTTGTCTATTACTTGACATTGTTCCTTCCCACTCCCTAGTCTTAGAATTAAAATCATGAGACACCATGCCTAGCCCATTATATTCTTTGAAATGGGTATGATTTTGACTTCAAATCCTTTGAAGCTACGAGGCCTTGATTTTTTTCCCTAGCCATTTCTCTTCCACTCTGCACATTATATCTCTTTGAACATTATCTGAGATTGTCTTGGTTTCTATTTTTTGTTTGGTCAACTTTTAAAAATTTTTTTTAAAGAATAAGGCATTGAAATTTCTTTGACAGAGCTTCTGTGCGGCTGACACTGCAGCTTCCAGAAATATACTCTCAGAATGGTGTCTCCACAGGCTGTTTGGGTTCTACTATAGTGGGCCTTCTGCCACAGTGTATGAGGGCTCCCCAGCTGTTAGGTGACTAGGACTGCACTGAGAACTACAGAAGGAACAGAGGGCATAGAAATGACAACTGCCTTTGTTTCTAGGTTTTTATTTTAGTTTCTCCTTTCTTTCTCTGTTCTAGTTTCATTTCCGTGGCAGTTATCAGACAAAAGGCAATGTAAAGAAGATAGGGTTTATTTGGCTTACAGTTTAAGGTCAGAGGCCATTACTGTAGGAAGTCAAGGCAGAAACATTAGGCATTGCATCCATCATCAGAGCAGAGAATAAATGCATGAATTCTTGCTTGCTTACTTTCATTAAGCTCTCTTCTCTCTTACAAAGACCAAAAAGCTTTTTAGAGACAATGATGCTATCCTCAATGGGCTGGGACTTCTTACATCAATTGATAATCAAAATGGTCCCCTACAGAAATGACTGTAAGCCAACCTGATCTATATAGTTTTTCTTTAAGACCAGGGGATTCTAGGTTGAGTAAAGTTTTTGACAGTAAAAACTACCCATCTTACTGCTCTTCCTTCATCTGTGTCCTCACCTAGTAAATCTACGAAGTTCATGTCCCTTTAAGTATCTTTTCTTCTTAATGACATTAAAATGGAGAAATTTCTAAGTCTTGAATCTTTAGAGGGTCTAAGATCTCATATGTAACCTTCCAAGTCTGCTGTCTTTTCCCTTTGTCTTCCAAAGCCTCACCACCACCATTTACATAATGTTTGTCTTCTGGTTTCAGTGACCTTAAATACTAATGCAAATTTTAATCCTTTGCTGTCATTTAATTATTTTTTTAGGAAAAAATGAAGAGAAACATGTGCGCTCAATTTACTACATTTTCTTAAATAAATGTATTTTTTCTTTCTTCTTAGAAGCATAATTCCTAAAATAACACAAAGTTTTATTTCACCATGTGGACTTAGGAAATATATTTATATATTTAGAGACATAGCATGGGTATTAGTTTCTGATTTAAAAGATATGATTTGTTTAAACAAAAAAAAATCTGTTGAGTTCATTCATTAATATACCTTCACAGACATGGAAGAGCTTAATGCTTAAAAAAATTAGTTGGCTGTAACTTGCTTTTCTGAATTACCAAATAGAAAAGTATAAATGGCCTTATTATTCTTTCAGCAGTAGAGCTGTGCTGTGCCATGCCACAGTCTTTGCACAATGGGAGGCATCTGAAAGTTGTTTTCTTACTGATGACCTAGCATAGACTGATCAGGAGATAATGTACTATGAGAATGAATGGTTTCAGGGCACAAGAAAAGGGAGCAAATTTTCTGATTAAAGCTTTTTGAATAATTCTTGTTAGAGGCAGTACTTATATCATATAATCCCATTAGCTATGAACTTTGTATGTTTAAAATCTGAAATATGCAAAAGCAAACGAAGACTTCCCTAGAAAATTCTGCACGCTTACTGCTCTTGTGCTTTCCTTGGCTCAAGCTTTTCTGCTCAGGAGGGTTGTCCCCTCCCAGGATAACCAATGGGAACTTGGGACACAGTGTCCTGTCCTGGGCAGCTGAAGGGACAATACTTAGCATTCAGACCTATGTATGAAGTTCTTTAGAAGAAATTTTGGAAAGGGCAGCTGGAGAGCTAATGTGAGTTTTCATCCTCCCAGTTATGCTTATGATGCTGAGCAGGTTAGGAACATGAGGAAGACTCTTGTTTAAAATAATGAAGCACCTTTGTCACTTTTTCATTTTATGAGGGACATCACATTATATAGACTGATGGCATGAACAACCCTTCGAGGCATTTTTCAGACTCACTCTCAGGCCAAGGTTAATGCTGATTCTCAGTCTCCAGTCCACTGTAGTCTCTATGGAAGAGAAATAACAAATTTATAAGCAGAGTGCAGATAAGGATGGTATCTTCATTTTTATTTCTATTTCTATGATAAAATACCCTGGCCAAAAAACAACTCGGGAGAAAGGTTTTATTTTGACTCACAAGTACAGGTTACAATCCATTATTGCAGGAAGTCAAGGCAGGGACTTGAAAAAGATAGTCATACCCACCATCAAGAGCAAAGGAACATGACATCTGCATGCTTCCTTGTGCTCAGCTACCTCTCTATTCTTCTATAGTCTGGGATCCTCTGCCTAGGAGATGATACTGTTTACACTGAATAGTTCTTCCCATATCAACTAATGTGCTACCCATAATTCCCCACAGACATGCCTACCAGTCAGTCTGATCTAGACAGTCTCATAGAGGCTTTCTTCACTGCTGACAACACTAGCCATCACAGAGAACAAGGCAATGGCCTTATACCTTATACTAGTAAAATGGTTTATATGTAGTTCAGTGACACAATCATATTGACACAAAAGTCCAATACTTACCTTCAAATTTTTCTACAAAATGCCTTAACTTGTAAGGTAGGTTCTTAATAAGTGTCCGTTGAATTTTATTTGTACTTTGTTATGATAACCATGATCAAGAAGGAAACATAATTATATATAAAGTACTGCATACTATTGTTCTTTGTATTCGTATGTGTATGTGTGTACATTTACAAGTGTTATATGCAAATGTTCATGTGTATGCATGGTACTTGTGCCAATGTATATATACGTGCAAGCCACAAATCTATTGGTGTTTATGTTACACTTTGAGATTCTCTTTAAGGCAAGATCCCAGTGATTAATCTTGACAGCTGGTCAGTGAGTTTCCAGATGCATGCCACCACACAGCTTTTACTGAGGTTGTGGGGATCTAAATTCATGACTTCATGCTTGTTTGGCACGCACTTTGCTGTATAAATTATCTCCCCAGCACCTTAAGTTATTGTCTGATATCATTTACATGTGGAATTTCATAGTCAAATGTGTAGAAGCAGAGAAGAGAATGGAGATTGTCAGGGGCCATATTGATGCTATGGTTAAAGAGTAAGAGCGTCAGGTATGTACATTTCTAATAGTTGATTCATACATATTATAACTATAGTTAACAATATTGCATTGTTATGCAGAGGTTTGCTAAGGTGAAAATGGTAAACAAATTCAAAGTGCACACACACACACACACACACACAGATGGTGATGAGTTTGTGAACGAATTTGATTTGGGTGGTTATGTCTCAATGCACACAGATGCCAACTCACTGTGTTGTATTATCTTAAACATTGACAACTTTCAGTGGTTACTTATTCATCAGTAGAGTTATGAAATGATAAATGGGGTTTGATAGTGACAAGGTTCTCCCTTGCAGCTTCTCCTTTCACATTTATGAACTTAAAAATTATCAAGGCTCTTCTCTTAGTTTCGTTTCTATTGCTCTGACAAAATATCTTGACAAAAAACTTCCTAGGAAGGAAAAGTTTAATTTAGATTACAGTTTCAAACTGTAGTCCATCCCTGTGTGAAAGACACAGTGGAAAGAGTGTGAAGCAGCTAGTCACATCACACACAGAGTCAAGAGCAGAGAGAAAAGGTCATTCAGGTTTAATGCTCAGCCTCCTATGGTTTTTGATTTCAGGACTCTATAGTCCAGAATCCAAATCTGTTAAATGGTGACACTTAAATTCAGGCTGGGATGTCCCTTATCAATTAAACCCCTCATAGATGTGCCGATAGATCAGATGGGCCTAGATCATACCTTATTGAGATTTCTTCTCCACGTGGTTCTACATTGGGTCAAGATGTCAGTTAAAACTAACCTGCAGTGAACTGTGAACTTTGGTGTCCACAGCTGCAACTTCTGAGGTCTGAGCAGAGGACTTTTTATTAAGTATGTAACATGTGGTTGACATGGGCATTCTGAGGTCTGAGCAGTCAGACGTTATATTATGGATGTAGCATGGGCCTCTTCCTTCTGGATGTCTTGGGGACAGAATATACTGGGTAAACATTTGCTTTGGTTGGAATGTTTTTGAGGTCAACAAAATCCTTAGTAATTAAAATAAGATTGAAAATGTCTTATTTTGAATCAAAAATTAGTTTGTCTATAATCTCAGATGTTTGTCATTTCTTCATATTGGCAGCACCCAGATTCCTCTCTATTCGTGATTTAGAAATATGCAATTAATTATTTTCAACCCAAGGTATCCTATTGTGCTATAGAACACCTGACCTTTGTCATTATATGCTGGCAGTGACATGGCATGTGTGTATTATGGGGTCGGGAGATGAGAGATAGCTCAGTGGCTAAGAGAACCTGCTGCTCTTGCAGTGAGATAAGCCAAGTTTAGTTCTTAGTACCTGTGAGCAGAACACAGTTCCCTGTAACTCCAGCCCCAGGAACTTGTCTCTGTCCTCTGTAGACACTTCGCTCAAGGTACACACTCACACATGAACATAATTAAACATGAAAAATAGAACAGTGGAGAAATCTATCAGGAGTTAAGAGCAGCAGCTGCTCCTCTAGAAGACCAGAGTTCAATTCCCAGCACCCACATGGGGAGTCAATGGCCTCCTTTGGTCTCTGCTAGCACCAAGAATACGTGCAGTACAGAGACTTAACAGGCACACAAAATACACATAAAATGAAAAATAATTTTTAAAAGCAATCTTTAAAATGTAAAATTTTAAAACTAAAATAGTGCAAGAAAATATGTTTCATGAAACTGGAACGTGGGTTAAAAATTCAAGCAGAAAACAAAGTCTTAAGGTAAAATCACGGTCAGTCAGTAACCATGCCACACGGAGCCTGAGGCAAGAGAAAGCTCGGGGAGACTGACTTGTCCTAATTTTAAATGTGGCATTGCCTTCCCCTTGGGACTCTTTTGAAAATGAGTTTTGGAATGCTATGTATCAAAAGCATGGTGTTGTACAAATTTAACATATACAATGTCCAAAATTAGCCTGATTAAAATACTGTTCATGTTAAATACTGGGAGAGGTGGAGCATGGTAAATGGTCTTCCTTAATGGAATCTCAGTATTTTCATCTAGCCATGCCCTGATTCCTTGTCTTTGTCAGTGCCTATATGTTAATACATTTACATAGAACTTTAAAGAAGAGTATTGGAAAGGTCTCTGTAATTTCCATTTTTCTGAAATCTGTATGTTAACTAAACATCTTTAAGGTACACAGATGCCAACCTTAGATACTTGAAAAGCCATCAGAGTGGTTAAAGTATTTGCAGCAGTATCTTAAAAAGGAACACTAAAAGCTAGGCTTGCGGGTGGAGTGTGTCAATAAGGAGCACATGTGGAGTCCTGGCTAGAAAGAGAAACCCACCCAAGGACTGTCTATACTTTCTTTTGAAGCTGATGGATCTTAAAACGATGTTCCCACTCTCCTTCTTTATTGACTGGTTTCTAAGCTTTTACTCCAAGCAGAATTTCTTCCTGGTAGCTCTGTACTAACACCCGTCGTGCAGTAAGGGGCAGAGTTCTGGCGGGGGACTGATAAGCCAGTGTGTGAAGAGCCTTGCAGCCTGCTGAAACAGTGCGGCATTGCTGATAGTGACAACCCTGCAGTCCACCAGGGCAGACAGAAAGGGAGGAAGGAGACGGTCATGGCCACTTTGCTTACAGGCTGTATTTTTAGCCTTATCCTAGGAAACCCATGTCAATCATGGTATTTTTAGCAAAGCTTAGCTTTCCCCAGCAATACTGTAAGCTTTTGATGTTTCCTTATTCAAATAAATGCCCCATGTTCACATGGAGAAGGATCAGCTGGCTTTGCGTGAGACTGGCTTTATGCAGTTTTATTGGTTTGTGTATTTTTTTAAGGAACATTTATTAGCCCTGGTGTTTGTGCCTCTACAGTTGCTGTCTTGAACCGAGAAACACTGTGGAATGAGCCTGGTACTGTGAAAACAGAAAAACAAAACAAAACAGTGACTCTCAATGCAGAACAGCGCCAACTCCCAACAGACCAGTGCCAGTTTGGCACTGTATTAGAGTTCAGGGGTGAGGGCAAGGTCTCTGACATTCATGGTCTGGGTGTGCAGCTGACACAGAATGGGCCATCTTCTGTTTTCTTAAGAGAAGTGGGGTGCTTCTCCTCTCAGCTGTGAGATGTTGATGGATGTACTTTCTGGGTGCTCTCTCTCCCCCACTTCAAGGAATGCCATTGGAATTCCAGGATATCACTATAGAAAAGCTGTCCATAGAGTCTTGTGTGAGTCAGGATTTTATTCATTATCCACATTTCTCCATTTTCATATTATTTCTGATATCACCTACTTACAAAATAGAAATTTAACAGGGCTTCTAAATAAAATTTATTAGAATATTATATTCTTCTTCTATGATGATCTTGAAATGATTAGCCAAAAGGCATAATTGAGTGAGGGAGAGGAGGAAGAAGGAACACACACACACACATGTACACACACGTACACACATGAGAGACAGAGGGAGAAAGACAGACAAACAGACAGCAGAGAGACAGAAAGGGGGACACAGAGAGAGAACAAATAGCTATGAAAATATATCAGCTATTTCATCATCTGTGAAGATACAGAAAAGGTACCAGGATGAAGGTCTGGAAAACAAGTAGGAAATCCACTTGAAGTAAAGATATTTTACTTAAGTCATGCCTATACACCCAAGTATAAGTGTAATTATAATTACATAAGGAGTTTTCAGGTGAGTAAGCCCAATTATCTAGTGTGTATTAATAGATCAAGTCAAATGAAGTTCCTATGCCACCTCCCTAATTATGTCCCATAAAACATGCCATGATAAAAATTTTCACTATTTTAATGCATTTTATTTCATACCTTCATACCAAGAAAAGAGGTAGGGAACTAATGCATATCAGATACTTAAGACTGTATAAATAATAATGTGCATTTTCTAAGAGCATCACCTAACTGGATTGTCTAAATCGTCTGGAGCAGCATAAAGTTAGAGTCATCGTGTCTATTAAGATGCATGTTTCTGCTGGCAAGGAAACAGTTCCAGAAAGGTTAATACCTGCTCAAAGCCACAGGACTACAAATCTATGAAGACTTAAAGGTTAGAAATCATTACAAAAGGGACCATGTAGTACAGGAGTATCCACTTATATGTCAGGTAGAATGATCAGAGTCTTACCTTAAGAGTAACCTGGGCTAGAGTGTTAGCATTACTGGTGTTGAGTCAACTGATAACATTGAATGAACCCATTAATTCTTTCCAAGACTCTATTTTCTTACTGACCAAAATCTGTTCCTGAATCTTCCTGTGTAGGGCAGATTGTCTCTCAGTTTCAAGGTGGGGATTCTACATTATCACTTGCTAATACCTCAGGAAGACAAGTGGTCACACCATGCCATCCACTTGGCTGGCACCTAGTCAATATTGCCCATCTTCTTCCTTGGATGGGAGACTAAAGCTGGCAGGCACTTGCACAGAGCTCTTAGGTGACAATTGACACCTAGGAAATCTGGAAAGGTCTTATCCCTGAACAAACCATATCATGGATGTCTTTGTTCTGAGTCATGAAATAACCTTGTCACCACAGAGGAAGAGCAGAATGTTAGGCAAATAGCAGAGATGAGCTTCTTCTTCACGGTGTAACAGAGAAAGATGAGCATTAGATAAAGACAATTTCTATTGTTCTGAGAGTAATGGAAGGTACCTGTTGTTTGGCCCCTTTCAGCCCTTCCAGATTTCAGTAAAGTGCCACAGTGTCTTTCTGAGTCAAAAAGGTCTGTCTGTGATGCATCTGGACCTGGGCCTACAGGTCAACTGGGAAGGATCTTTCTCTATGCATGCCTGCTGGAGCTGTGTAGATGTTTATATCCTTTGACATTATGAGGTTGAGAGCCATAATATGACTTAGTCTCTGTTCAAGGTATCTGACTTGCATTGTCAACAACAGTAAGGAATCCTAAGTCACTCTCTGGCCTGAATTTCTATGAGGTATTATTGGAGGCAAGATTCATGAGTCTTGTTCAAACTGAAGTGCAAGGATATTTTTCTAATTCTTGAGTCATTAAATATTTGCTAGTATCCAAGGACACCAGAAGCTTTGGATCTGCCTGGAGCTTGAGTCACAGGTGGTTGTGAGTCACTTGATGTAGGTGCTGGAAACTGAACATTGGTCTTCATCAAGGATAGTATGTGCCTTTAACCACTCTCCACCTCTCCATCTCCGGATGCTGATGTCTTGATAATTGCTATCTCACCTTTAGAAATGCCAGTCATCCATAATAGATGGGTTTTACAGGAAGTCTTTAGGGTTTTGTAGCTGTTGTTAATATTGTGATATTGCTGCTGGTCACTGGCTGGAGATGTTTACCAACAATGTTTCCTTTGATGTGGTGAGGATAGAATAGATCTTTTAGGTCTGTGCAGGTCCTGTTGTTTATCCTATTAGAATGCTGTTAGGAATAGTAATACACACTTGGCCTCGGTTCATTTGGAGGGTCAGTGCTTCACAGTAACATTTTCATAGATGAACTTCTAATTCCTTATCACTACTGAAGTATTCTAAACAAAGAAGAAAAAAATATTTAGCAATGTTACTCTTGAAATTAAAGAAAGAACATATTTAAATTTTCAGTAAATGATACCAAAAATTATGCAAATGCATCATATCCATATAAGGCTTACATTGAGAAAGAAAATGTGCAGGCTAAAAAGACAGAGCAAAAATAGGAAAAAGAGAGAGGGATGCTAGAAAAAGACTCAGTAAATGGTGTCATGACTCCCTTGATAGCAGTTACAATCAGAATATGCCCTGCTTCTGGTACCTACTTTTGACATAAACTCTATTAATCTGTTATTTTCCTTTGAAATGTGTGACATTTGTCTCCTAGGATTAAAGTATTTAATACAAGTAAAGTTCTAAAAGCATGGCCTGTCTCATGGTAATTGTGTTTGTGGTGAGCACATTGTTGTAGACTCTCCTTGAGTATTTGATTGCTATGGAGCTGGCCAGGCACATTACTGTGTAGATGTGCACTGAACACTAATGAACTCTTCAGCTCCAGAAAGTCACTTTTCATGTGACCCAACCTTTCTTTATTCTTCTGATAGCATAAGTCACTATTTAAAACAATGCCTAGATATGACTTCTTCTGAGAAAGGTTTATTTCATTTAATGTGAATTTAATTTTGGGACTAAGTTTAAGGAGCAACAAAAAACATTAAACAGTTATTTGGTATGACTGTGTTAGTAGATTTGTAAAACATTTGGCAGAATAGAGAATCTGCCAAATCTAAGGCTGCACTTCAAGTGTAAGGATGTTTAGATGTCTGTCTCACTAACGTACAAATGGACAGATACCTCAAGGGAGCCTGTGTTCTTTCATGTCAGAGATGCAGGAGTGCTGCTAATGGCATTCAGAAGTGACTTGGTAAATTAATACTCATTTCTCCCTGTGTTGTTCCCAGTATAAAAACTGTCAGAAAAATAATTTTCACTCTGAATTCTCATGAAGAACTATTGTATAAACAGTCTACTGACCTTGCTGATTCTGATGGAATCTTAAACAGTACTTTATTCCGTTTACAAGACACAGACATATGTTGATGTACAAACCTGACAACCTTTCTGGGTTACGATCACTAATATAGAAATGAATTGGACTTCAATAATTTGCTTAATTGTGATTCACAAGATATATGGTTCCTGATCCTGAAATGCTTAAGGATGGGGATGATCCTGGCTTTGTCATGGGATCCGAGGATGCAGGTAAATTCACCAGTTGCCTGTAACTTACTGTAGCTGTGTGTAATCTTCGCCTCCTCTGATCTAATAGCAGTGAGCTACTGTGTATGTCCATGCTGATTGTCCTCTTTCCAGGGCACGGATTACTCACAACCTGGTTTTCTGTGGGGAAGGATTTAGTTCTGCCTATGGCAATAAGCTAGGATTGCTGTCTTTAGTAAAGCTGAGATATTAATAGGTTCTGTCTTCTTGTAGTCAGTAGTATGCCAGATGGTCATTTGTTTCACTAAAATACTATTTTCATCACAATATTTCCCAGTAGTTTTGAAAACATTGAGCCATAAGTAGCTTATGGATTTTGGTAAAACTGAGCCACAACACAATCCTTTGAGTAACTTGGCTTCAGATTTTTTGTAATTGCTTTTAAGTTATAAAGAAAACACAATAATTTTTTAATATTTCAAGAAATCAGAAATACAGCGATGTGATTTTTCTGCCTTGTATGAGACAGGCATGTATACATATATGCTTTCTCTGACTGGAGATTCTGGTTTTCATGGCCCATGGCCTGAATCTGAATCATTTTCTACATCTTTTAAGACCTGGCAGCAGAAGTATGCCTGACTGACTGCAGTGTGCTTGGAGGTTTAGATCGCCCTTGCCCCTGCGAGGTGAATAGGAAATGGGAGACTTGTCTTACTCCTGAAGCTCAAACATTACCACTTTTCAATCAAGCCCTTTGCATCTCCAAGGGCAGGAACAGCAAAGGAGGATTTCGGGAGGAGCTTTGAAGAGAGATGACTGCCTAAGTGTGTTAAGGGGAAATAAAAAGTCTATTTGACGTGAGAAATGTTGCCTTAAAAGCCAAGTTGCCAGCAGAAGGCATATCTTTGGTGCTGTAAATAAGAAACAGGCAAAGTTGAACATCCCCACTCCACAGTAAAGGGCATGGATGAGCTTCCTAATCAAGTAATTTTGTCAAGTTTTGCAGAATGTGGATGTGTAAGTTGCTAAAACTTCAGAGAGTATTACAGCAGTTTATGTGACTGCTTGTTAAGCCTCTCCCGAGCTCACTGGGCTAGCACAGCCACATCTGGTGGCTTTTATAAAGGAGAGTTCTCCTCTCAACTGGGTTTGGCTCAGCTAGGAAGGTTGGCTTCAGCCTAGCATTGCTTTCGTTAAGTTTTAAGCCAGATGGGGCGTCTCTGCTCGACATCTCTCTTTTTCTCTTTGGAGAAGCTTTGTAGGACAAGTCGTTTTCATGGTGAGACCAGGAAATCCTAGAAAGCAATCCTAAACATGATCTGCATTATTCTATTAAGAAGGCGACTGAGCCAAGTTCAAACTAAAGCAGGGGTGGAAATACAGCATGCCAGATAGGAGATGGAATTAGAAATGTACATGGCAAAGGGCAAAGATATAGGGGGTGGGGATGAGTCCAATAATAATAATATTGTTCGCATGTCGTCATGAATTCAGTTATGATATCCATCCAGCATTCCACCATAGTCCTTTCTCCTTCTTGCCTCACAGTGAGTTTGGGCACAGGTGTGGTGCACACACTGTGACAATGCTTCCCACACAGAGCTTCTGTGATGGTGAAATAAACCATGAATTCAGGTCTTTGTCCATATTTTTGTTTTGTTTTGATTTTTTGTTGTTGTTGCTTTTGGGGGGCCAGGGGTTTCGAGACAGGGTTTCTCTGTGTAACAACCCTAACAGACCAGGCTGGACTCGAACTCAAAGAGATTCCCCTGCCTCTGCCTCCTGAGTGCTGGGATTAAAGGTGTCCACCACCTCCACCCATCAATTGTACACTTCCTCTAATGTCTTGCCAAATAGAGACAGAGAGAATACTAAGGAAGAAACGAAAGAAAAGATTCAGGGCAAAATTTTACAAGCATCCATCTATTTTCCTTAAAAAGTAAAACCAATATGAGGATGAAACTGATTTAGAGTTAGAGTAGATTTGTCAAAATGCTAATATTTTAACCAAAACAGAACTTTGCAGTCACATACAGAAGATGTTCCCTCCAAGCCTACTGGGGACATTTTCTAGTTTACATAATGTAATTAAATTCAAGCCTGATGAATTCAAATTTATCCCAAAGACATTATTGGCAACATGGTCCCAGTTGGGGAAAAAGGCCATGGACGTAGCATGTTTGGAGGCCAAGAAAGAATTAGAAAATTGTATCTAAAGCTCACAGCAATTGTTCGCAAGGATTCCCCTGCACGCTCTGCAGCAACACTAAAAGGACTTCCAAACATTCTGAGCAAGTCTTCAAATCCAGCTGTGCCCTTGCACAAAAGAAACCACTTGTATAGGCCCTCAGACAAGGTGAATGTGCCTTCCTCATGGCCTTCCAACATCTGTAAAGAATATTTCTTTTTCTTTGCATAATTGTATCTTGCAAACATCGTCTGCATGTATTCCAGTATCTGCTTAATGTTCCCTTTTATGGTAATGGCTGATGGACCATTTAGAAATTATAGTTCCAGAAGCTTAAATAAAGGTTATTATTTCAGTTATGTCTAAAGCATATCATAGTTGTTATGTAATATAGAACATTCAGCATCAAAGAAAAATGAATAAGGGTATCAAGAGAAACACATACACACACTCACATATATTTCTTCTATAAAGTATTAACTTTCGCAAAGAAAAAAATGAATTTGAGTAGCAATAAAGCACTGTCAGAAATGGTGTAAGTACACATATTTCCTTTTTGAGAGGTAGCTAATGCCAGTGACAGCGGTGAAGTGAAAATAAATGCTCACACTTAGTGCCGACACGGTTGAAATTGGCACTGTGTGGTAGGAGAGTGACAGAATGTTATGTATCAGAATTCTTTACCACCGTTTCACCCTTGACCAAGAAATTACACTTGTAATGTTCTATCTAAAGCAAGATGCTTTATAAGCATCAAAATTACTAGAAAAGGATGCCAAATAACATTTTATTTATAGTAATAAAACTTGGCAACCAGCTTAAATATCAAAAAAAATTAAATTAAAATAAATATGTCTCGATCAAGTCTAGAGAATATTCTTTAATTGCAATTATGGTATTCAGCATTTTAATGACATAAGGAAGATGCCTATAGTATATTTAACAAAATTTCAAAGTATGACAAAATATTAAATATTTATTAGTTAAACAATGTGTGCCATTTTCTATATAAACTGTGTAGGTAAGCCAACCATCAGAAAATTAATATCTCCCCCAAAATACATATGGGTTTTGTGTGTGGATTTTTTTTGTTTGTTTGTTTTTGACACAGGGTTTCTCTGTAACTTTGGTGCCTGTCCTGGAACTAGCTCTTGTAGACCAGGCTGGCCTCAAACTCACAGAGATCCACCTGCCTCTGCCTCCTGAGTGCAGGGATTAAAGTCGTGTGCCACCACTGCCCGGATCTGTGTATGCATTACTAATACTTGTCTTCTTTACATTTTAAATGATTTTCAAGTGTTTTATAAAGAACATGTCTTAGTTTTATGATTATTGGAAGCTGCTATTTATGAAAATTATCTCTAGCTAGAAATATAGATTAATTATAGTTATTAATTATACAGTGGACTCTAGGAACTTATCATTAATTCAATAAAAACATTTATGAATAGCTATAGATGAGTAAGTGGTTCAGAAATACCCAAAACATTTATGATAAATTTATAGAGAAGGTAGATCTGGAAACCAGATACAGTATAGATTCCTCAATGATGAGTGATATATTTTCCAAGAAGTTAGGTTAATGAAAGAAGGTTAAGTTCAGATCAGTTGCAAATGGGTTTATTGGCAGTTTAGGTAATATGGCAATAGTAGAAGTACTCCCTATTTCCTCTTTGTAAAGAAAAGTGAGACTTTACTCACCCTCGATATCACGGGGACCTTGGCAAGTGGCAGGTCATGCAAGTGCCTAGAATAGCAGCACAAGGCTGCTTAAAGAACAGACGCTGGGTGCTGAAAACATCCTGTAACCATTTCTAGAGCATCAGTCATTACCAGATAAGTGACAGCAAAGGAATTTCAAGTCATTTCTTGTTAAAAGGAATCAACTCACCATCCAAGAACAATTTATGCTTGATACTGTCCTCGCTTCTTGAGTCAGCCCACATGTGAGGGAGCTAGCGCCGACCAGTTGCCAGTTTCTCTTGTCTTTTCCTAAGCCATGTTGCTTGAGTTGAGACCATGAAATCATTGACTGGAGGGAGCAGTCAACCATGGAGGCTGTCAGTCCTTTCCAGTCAGTGTTCTCTTCCCCTAATATGCAGATTGTTATGTATTTCCCAGGACACAACCTACCAGGCATGGTCATTCTGCTTCAGAGCCTTCAATGAGCTTTCTGGGGCCCTCTTCTCTCTCAGTTAAAGTAACATAAACACCTTACCCTATTTTGCAGTATTCCTGATTAAAAATGGATGCTGTCAAAGTTCTCCATGTTGTCTTAGCAGTGAACTAAAAAAGCTAGTTATTTTCTGTCACTTATGTTCATCTGTAAACCACTCGGTCAACAAGACCTCTTAACATTTTTCAAAGTACAGTGCATTTACCATCAAGTCCTTCCTTGTGATTTTTGTTACCTAATTTATTATTCCCCTTAGTTTGGCTTTGTGAATCAATGGAATGGAGAATATGTTCCCATCTGCCTCCTTTGGAATATCTATCTTGTTGAGGTTTTTTAAAGGTGTTTCTTCTATTCTTACAGAAGAAGAAATTTCAAGAAAGAATGAAGAAGTCTAAAGTTACCTGGTCTGAAAGCAAAAAAATGGTTAATTATTTTGTATCTTTCAAATTTATTTTTATTGCATTCAATAAAAAATTTAGTATACAACTTAAAGTACATACTTCAATGTATATTTATGTTTACATCTGTGTGAGTATATGCACACATGTGTATGCGGGTGCACACACATGGGTGTAAGAAGAGTCCAGAACAGGACACTGAATTCCCCAGAGCTGGAGTTACAGGTGTTTGTAGAATACCTGCCTTGCTATGTGGGTGCTGAGGTTCAAACGCTAGTCCTCATGATTGCATAGAAAGTGTTGTTCATTGCTGAACCTCACTGTAGCCCCAGGATTCCAGAATCCTCTGCTTTTGGTCATTGTGATGATTTTAATAGTGCGTGTGTCAAAAGGCAATCAGAACCATGCATTTATTTAAATTCTTCTTGCGTCTTTTCACTGGGTACCCACAGTTTCTTTATCAAAGTCTCATAAATGCATTTCCTTCTCAAAGTCCTAGTCTTCAGTGTCTGATTCCCAAAAGGGAAAGTGGATTTTTTAAAAATCAAAGAAGGGCAATTTTAATCCTTTAAATTACAGCCCAACTTCAAGACCTGGGTTGCAATGGATTCAATGCGATTTTATCTCCATAGCTTTCTCTAACTTTGTGCTCCAATACAACAGCTAGAATAAAATACACATTCCTGGTATTTTGAGAAAAAAATAATCTCCACCTCACTCTTGAAGGCTTTGTACAAGCTACTTCAGAAGGTGTGGAGGTCAGGGATGGGTTCTGCTACCTCACTAAGAACTGGTAACATCAACTGAGCTTCACCTGACTGCCTACTGTCTCTCAGAAGTTCATCTTTGACATCAAAGTCTGCCAGTATTGTGTATGTAGCTTTCTAGTATTTCCTATCCTTCAATTTTCAAGAGAAAATTTCCATTTTATATTGGTATGAAGATTTAAACACATAAATTAATGGTATGTTATTGAGGTATGATTAATACCGATGATAATGGCTGCTTCTTTAGTGACTCTATTGCCCAGTGACGCGAAAACACACAAGAAAGCAATAAAACATTGAAGGCTAAAGAGATTTTCCCCTTCCAGAGGAATTTGGTTCTCCTCATAGCACCCAAGTCAGGTGACTCACAATCATCTGAACCAGCGAATCAGACACCCTCAACTGGCCTCCACAACCACCTGCATGCACACGTACACAAATAAACAACTTTAAAAAATCTTTAAAGAGCAAGGAAAATTGTTAAGTAACTTCTAGGGAATATCACAGCTGTGGAGTGACAGTGCATAGTATCACTCCTGGTGATTAGTAACCCAAACTGGTGCTCCTGCTATTATTCTGTTTTGCTGTTAACCGGCCCCAGAGGCCCTTTATCATTACTGTTATCACTCTTGACTCAAGCCTGGGAAACATTTAGGAGTCACTTGATTTCTTATCCTCTGTCCATATTTCAGAGTTAACTCCAACCTTGAACCTAGTCCAATTCAATCTAACCCTTGAATAATATGTCTAGCTTAAAAGGTCATTCATAGGACTTTTATGGTTAAATGATAAGTAATTGCTCCAAACTTGGCGGTATCTATTCAGTACTGCCTAGATAGGAAGATACTAAATTTCGACGATACAGATATTAAATACATAAGACAGAAGCTTCTCTGACCAAGGCTGAGAGCAGCACTCTCTGCGAGTGTTGTAAACGTGAAAACTGACACTGCAGTTTCCCACTGGACGGCAGTTAATGATGAGACACATAGCTAACTTATCAAAGGGCCGAGAATAAGTGACTTCTGAGTACTCAGCACTACACTGGGCATCCACAGTCCCTCCTCTAAGACTTAGGAACCTTCCCAGGAGAAGTGGCCAAAAACATTTAAGAAGGGGAGTGCTATGAGGCACTGTTTTCTACATATGGTGTGGCACTGCGACATAATCTCAAAGCAGCTGTAGTTACTGACGCAAGACCTGCACAAGACTGACCCCATTGTCTACCATGGGCTGGGGGAGCACTCAGAAAGTTCTGCTCCTTTTTGTGAAGCAGTAGCAGTTAATAGCCTCTGGGGGAGGGTGAATCATTTTCTGTACTATATCCAGTAGTTAGTTGCCTATGTGCCAATAAATAGCCTCATACTCATACAAACTATCCTGTTTGAACTCAAATGATCACACGTGAACATAAAAGACCTGAAATTAGATGCGAAGATGACGAGATTCATTAGGAATTAAAAGGGATTTTTTTCATTTGGCTATGCTAAGAATATTCATAGTATTATAAAGGTATTGCAAGCATTCTCATGTTTGTCGTTATAAGAAAGACCATTTTGTTTACCAAAATTTTCCAAAACACAGGTCTGTTATGAAATGTCTTCAAATACTTCTTCATATCCTCACCCCCCTCTCTGTTCCCTTTCCATCCATGAACCCAGCTAT
Source organism: Ondatra zibethicus (assembly GCA_004026605.1). Lineage (NCBI taxonomy): Eukaryota > Metazoa > Chordata > Mammalia > Rodentia > Cricetidae > Ondatra > Ondatra zibethicus. The sequence goes on along the minus strand of PVIU01001638.1, from coordinate 42,904 downwards.
AGTACGGGTGTGTTTGTCACACATAGTACCGCGGAAACATCATGTAGACTCCACTAAGAAATTTGTCAGGAATCTTTTTTATTTTTAATTTAATTTTTTCAATTTATTTTACATACCAAACACAATTTCCCCTCCCTTCTCTCCTCCTGTTTCCCTGCCTCATCCACTCTTTAGAAAGTGTAAAGCCTCCAGTGGGGTGTCAACTAAACCTGGCATATTGAGTTGAGGCAGAACCAAGCTCCACCCCCCTGCATCAGGCTGAGTGAGGCAACCCACCATAAAAGCCAGCCCATGCATCAGGGACAAATCCTGGTCTCACTGCTAGGGGCCCCACAAAGAGACCAAACTGCACAACTGTCACCCAGAATCTTATAGTCTAGTAAAGGAATGGGCAGCTGCTATGGGGGCGATTAGAACAAATTACTTCAGAATTATAAGATATCGGTGAGAAGAGGGTTCTGAGGATATACACAGGGGAGATTATCCACAAAGTAGGTAGAATCTCTGAGGGAAGCACCGGCTACTCGAGAGGAAGAATGCAGGGTGTTTGTCAGATGTAAGTAGGAGGTGTATGAAAACGGAAACACATCTGATGGGGTGACTGTAAGACCTGAGATGTCCACCTAGCCTCAACACTGCTGAAAGATGTCTCTCTTTCTCTGGCCTTGATTTCTCTGACAATGATTTCTGAAAGAAGGTTATTGGTGATACTTGCTAGCTAATTTTGTTTCAATTTCTGACTTCAACACCATTAACGTGTTTGTGTGTATGTGTGTGTGTGTTTATACACAGTATTTAACCACTTTTCAAAAGTAAAAAGAACAGATTGAGTTTGAGAAAAAAATTCTTATGCTTGACAACAGTATTAAATATGAACATAAACAGTGGCCATTGAACCCACTACTTGAGTCAAGTATTGAGTTAGCTAAGATTTATATTAATAGAATATCATCTGTCTGCTCTCTTTACTTGTAGCTGGAAATCCTGTCAACTACCTTGATTCAGCTGCACACGATTTTTCCAGTAAATACAATTTTAGCCACATGTTTTGATTTCAAGGTTCTCTGCTGCTTTTGCCTCGTTCTAACTCATGATATCCTATTTTTACTCGGTTTGAAATATCTACTTTTAAGTGCTATCTATTTTCCTGTTCTCTTTGTTCCCTTACTATTGACTTTTTTTCATACATGCCCAAAATGATTTCTGTGGTGTATTTTCTATATTGGTGAATAAAATTTTGTCTGTTTTGCAAAATCTCCCTCAACTATTTGTGTCTTGGGGCAATGGTGATAGTGTACTTCTGTAATTCTATTTCTTGGACAGGAAGAGAGGAGGATTAGGAGTCTCAAAAACATACAGCCAAATAACTATTTGTGTCCTGTTGCAGATCCACAGCTAGCTACCACAAATTCAGATAAAGCATGCAAGTCACATGGAGTCAACAAATTGCCACACGTCCATTCTTCTGTAAAAGTATGCTGACCATGCAAGTCTTGGGCAAGGTAATTATTTGGGGTTTTGAGGCATTGAGGCCATCACTCCCCTGTGTATCAGATGACACATTGTGTCAAAAGTTAATACTCTTTATCAGTATTCTCAATTTTTTTAGAGAAAAGCTTTGATTATCAGGATAAAAAAATCTCACATACAAGCCCAAGAGATATAGGAGTAACACTGACAATAACTGTCAAAGGCTTTTTTATACTCGTTCTTTACACACAACTTTTACAAAAATCTGCGTGCAGGAGATTAGAAGGCAATATTTTTATCTTGTGTGCTGGAAGCTAGTACCTGTCTCTTGAAGACGCCTTCATATTAACCCTGTAACTTCATTATGCCATGTTCTCATTCCTATTAGCTCCTCAGCAATGCTTTCCTCTTTCTTCTCCCAGGCTGTGCTGCTCCTTTCTTCATAAAGTTGCCATTTTGCTTTCTCTTACTTTGGAGACACAGTTAAATGGCACCACCAGCTAGTAGCAAAAATACTTGACAGTGTCTCCTCTTACCTTCTATCCATTGAATCCCTTTCACCAGATTAAGGGTAGAAGAAAAGATATTAGTATGGGTTGTTATTTGAGAAACAGGGACTTTAAATTTGTCTCTGAAGAAACAACACCACAAGATTACTGAAAGAGCTTGTAATAAACCCTTGAATAACCTATTTGTTTCTTTGTTTGTTTATAAGCTTATTTAAAAGAAAGTACCTCCCTAATCTACCCTTCTGTCCAGTTCCTAGTTCTTGCTCTGTCCCTCTCTGACCCCCTCTTACCTCTTTGTCCCCCTCTATCAGTCTCCCTCTCATCATCTGTTCCTTCTGCCTTCTTATGTTTATCCATCTTATGTACAATGAACTCGCTGACATGTGTCCGTGGGACCCTGTAGCTGTCAGTCTCGTTCGTGAGTTACATGCTCCTCATCTATCTCTCAATGAGTGTGGTGTGGGAGAACAATTCTATATCTATCAATTATGTTTTAAATAAATGCTGATTGGTGGGTAGCCAAGCAGGAAGTATAGGTGGGAAAACCAGACAGGAAGAGGTGGGGAATGAGAACAGGAGAATTCTGGGAAGAAGGAAGCCCATTCCTGGCAGTCCTACCCAGACCACCTAAGAAGCAAGATGTGACCTGCCCTGCTGAAAAAGGTACTGAGCCATGTAGCTGACATAGATAAGAATAATGGGCTATATAAGAGCTAATAAGAAGCCTGAGATAATGGTCCAGCCAATCAGTTTATAACCTAATGTAGACTCTCTGTGTGATTTTCTTTGGGACTTGTCAGTTGTGGGAACTGAGCAGGACAGAAACCCCAACAAACCGGTTTTCATGTTACATGAGTGTTTTAGGGGAAAATGTGGCTGTCTCATTTTATCTTTTCAAGTAAATTCACAGTAGGTGGGCTTAGGTAATAAACCTCAGAGAGTCCTTTTCAGTGGTTATCCTAATCAAGTCAGTTTTGTCCAGGTTTCTGTCAGTCCTGAATAGTTCCTATTGAAAAAGACCTGCCCTAGACAGTGGTGTGACGTAAGGCTGCTCTGAAATGTACAACTTCCCTTCATTCCTATCAACATTGATGCCTTCCTTATTTCTAGTAAAACAAGATTGTGAAATCTATGGCTCATACTCATGTGTCCATAAACACATGTAGAAAGGGTGTTGATCTTTTTAAAACTATGCGTTTTATGTTTCTAAAGCAAGCAACCATAGCTTTTTCTGTTTTACAGACACACACACACACACACACACACACACACACACACACACACACACACACACACACACACTGTGATTAGAAAATCCTGCACTTGTGAAATTTGAGGAGAAATATGATATCCCTGCACACTGTAGGCTTCTGAAGCTTTACTTGCTCAAGACAATTACAAACAATCTCAGTCTGGAGCTATTTCCTAGAGTTTGAGGATCTCACAAATGTGCTCACCCATGATGTGGAAGTATAATGCAGGAACATTCTAGCAGGGAAGCACACTGTTGACAAAGAGGTGAATGTGGGAGTCAGGAATGTATACATTTGTACTAAACTTGTATCTTCACTTCTTTCCCATTAATGATAGTGTCAATATGTGCCACACAGAGGCCAAGCAAACTCAGGAGTTTGACATAGTCCTTTTCCTAGGAAGCTTTACGGACTAACTCAATTGTCAGGCAGTTACTACTCAGGTTTTATCCTCATATTCAATTGCTCAGATATCAGGGTAGCTAAAAACTATGATTGACTCCAAAACTACTTAAGTAAATGAGTGTTCTATTAGAAAAGACCAGCCCTGCAAAATTATTATTATCATTTTTTTTTAGTTCTGCTGTGTCAGCAGGTAGCATGAAGACAGAAGACAAACCCTGAGGAAAGGAACACCTTGACTGGCAGCAGAGATTCCAGCATTATTGTAAACTCCCACTGTCACATGATGGTACAACAACCACATTTCCATGTTCAGTAGTTAGGCATTCTACATTTTGAACATGAAATCATAAGGCATAGAGCTTTCCTGAAAATACTCTTACCTTTTCTACATCCTTGTAGCAGGGATCAATACTGAGTCCTATATTCATGTTCTGTGGAATTTTGATCCCTCTTCCTTCATTTTCTTTTCAAATAAGAGTTTTATTTATTCTTTGGACATTTTCATAGATTTATATAAGATTTGGTCATATCCATCCCCAACTACCTCTCACCAATTCCTCCTGAAGTCCCACACCTCATTTCCCTTTCAACTTCAGGTCTTTCTATCATAGATATTAATATCTACCCAGACCTGGTCCAATTGGTCTCACTCATAGGTGGAAAGGTGTGAGGCTATTTATTGTGGCATGAGCAATATACCAGTAGGCTCAGTCCTAATGAAAAGTGGTTCTCCCTCTGTCTGCAACCAACACCTACCAATATCTCCTTTAATAGGGTTGGAGCCTCAGGGCTCTTCCTCATCCATACTGCAGTTTTGGCTGACTTGACCTTATGCAGGTAACCATAGGTGCCACAAATTTCCTTGTCCAGAAGTCTTCCTCTCATAACTCTCCTCTTCATCTCTCAGCTCTTTCACTTACTCTTCTATGTTTCCTGAGTTTCTAATGGCAGAAAGTTGATATAGATGCTTTACCCTGAGCCTAGCAGGCACAGTTACTTATACTTGGTACTTTGACCAGATAATTTAATTACTGCCTGCTTTACAGAAAAAAGGTTTTCTGAACAAAGTTGAAAGCAATGCAGATCCAGAGGTACAGGGAAGTGAGGTTCTAAAGACCCAAGGTGTAAAAAGGAGTGGAGTTCCTATCTCTTCTTGGACATCACTTGACTCTTGTCAATATGTTGGTTTTACATCTGGATCTTTGCATGAAATTTTAACTATATCCGGGCTATTTGCCCTTTAGTTGAATAATCTCAAATTCTTTGATTTTGTAATCTAGATATTAAAACCTCATAAGCCCTGTGGTAACCTCCCTACTATCCTAATGCACATGGCTTCAGATTGACGCAGACATTGATCATCTTGTCATTGCAGGACTCTATTCTCTGGGTGCCAAAAAACCACTGAGATCTGAGATCATTCTGTGTCATTGTTCTCTAACACACGCTTAAAAGATGATTATTGGTAAATAGTTATTAAATATCTAGTGAATTTAAAAATAAATTACTCTAGCTGGACCCTCAGAGCAGCTTATTATTTACAGTTCATATAGGTCAAACTCTCTACATATTTCCCTATATCATAGATTTTTTTTCTCAAGTCACATTTCATATTTCTTCATGGAAAAAATAATCTTGTTATTTAATTAAAAGATTGTAATTTTATATAGTATGGGCTTGTAATCCCAGTCATTCAGGGGACTGAGTAGGAAGACTGCCCATTCAAATTCCTCTGCACAAGTTAGTGAGAACCTGTCCCAAAATAAAAAGAAAAAACACACAACAGCAACAAAAACCTCTTGTAATAGATCTCCATAATATAGCTCTTATTTAGCATGTATTAATTTCTCACGATGGCAATCAATCAAGCAATCAATCAATGACATTATTGAAGATGTCTCAAATAAGAGCCCTTAGGTCACTTGAAAAAAATGACTCATTTTAAAACATTTTCCAAGAAATTTTATACTCTAAAAAGTTGTTTTTTTAAGTGTGTGTGTGTGTGTGTGTGTGTGTGTGTGCGCACGCGCGTGTGTGTGTTGCAGTTTGTGCACACGAGCAAGAGGAATTAGATGTTTGTGAGCTATTCAACAAGGTTACTTGGATCCTCAGGAAGAGCAATCCGTGCTCTTAACTGAGCTATTTCCCCATGTCCCAATATTTTGTACTCTAAGTATGTGGAAATTACTCCAGTTTGATGAATTTTTATCACACTTAAATTAGTTAGGTTTTTTTCTTTTTAGTTTTTTTCTTCTCTTCTCAAATGTAAAGAGAAAACCTTTTTTCTGCACCGTAGAGGATCTTTTAACTTTTAAAAAATAATGATGCCCTGCCCATCAGTAGAGCTGCCCCTTGTGGTGTGAGTGTGGGTGACCTGGATCTGAGAAGCTGAGAGCAGGAGAACTGGCCTGGCTTCTTGCTGCAGGCTGCACTGGCTGAGCTAGCTGAGGCGATGCTGGGCGCTCTCCCAGATAGCAGCAATGGGAGAAAGGTGATGGGCTGACCAAACTAGTTAGAACTCAGATTCAGAACCAGGGCTATGAGTTGGCCAACCTCAATATCCACCCCATCTATGAACTGTTGTAGCATGAAAAAGGGATGAAGATATAGATCCAAAAAAGAAAGCAGGATTTCCATGACAGAGGACAACAGGAGATCCAAGAGGAGCCCCAGTGAGAGTCAATTATTGATGATTTAAGAGAAGCCAGAGACCTCAAGCCAGGCCTATGACTTTTGGCAATGAACACTTCCTAGTAAAGGTGAATGGACTAAAGAGTGAACTTGTGTGACTCAAAGGGTGACATTACAGCTTCTAATATAAAGGTTCTTTTGTTTTGTTTTGATTTTGTTTAGGTTTTCTTTTTTGTTGTGTTGTTGCTTCAGTTTTGGAGTTTTCTTTTAAATTGGGTTTTGATTGTGGGGGAAATTGCAAGGGTAGAGTACAGATGCAAGGGGATTGGGGAGATAAGTGGGATTGGAATGCATGATGTGAAATCCACAAAGAATCAATAAAAGTTCAAAAGATATGATGCCCTAGAAAAGAGAACAATGTTGAATGATAACCTCTGTAGAAGAGAACTCCTTATAGACCCATCACTCTGTGCCCTGCTTCTCATCAGATAGAGCCTTCAGCCCAGGCATCTAAGAATACTTCATCACACTACCTGTTAAAGTATTCTCAAAAGAGGTGAGTTTTCTTTAGGAATTTCTAGGAATAATCATACACTTCCCTTGCCTTTGGAAAATGAGTTCTGTTTATCTGAACCTACATTCTTGGGGGTTTAATTTACACTAAAACATTTGTTTTATACCAAGTATAAAAGTCTCATATGAAGGTTATAATGCTATTTGAGTGTTTACTGAGAAGTGCTTGGTTTCAGGTCTTTCAAAGGGAGATAAACAGGGCATTTGGGACACGAAGAATTGAGCTGTGGCACAAGGCTCAATTCTGGATGTTTTAATTTGCCCATTATGTCCCAGGTTGGTCCAACATGGTCAGGTCTTTCTGTTCCCGTGTAAATCACTGAACAATGCCCATCAGCGAATGCCCTGACGTGAGGCATCTTACTTACGCTTAGATCATCCATATGTAGAGGGCTGGCTGCTGAGGTCTGCATTCTCAGAGACAGACAGGTCTGCCATCTTAGGGAAATCTGCACGATATAACATAGGAGCTGTAAAAATGCTAAGAGAAAATATAATTTGTGAGAGCTAATAATTTTTCAGGGGATATTTAGGATTGTAAACAGTGGCACATTTCAAAAAAATCAAGAAATAAAAAAATGAAATACTAGAAGACAGCGAAAGAAATCACTAATTATGACTTAGACAAAAGAGAAAAGTCTCACAGAAGAGGACTATGAATACATAACCCAAATATGAGTGATGTTTCTGCAGGTAGAGACAATGTGGCAAAGGTCTCAAGGGCAGCAGACAAGCACGCAGCCAGGCACAAAGGAATGGGGTTGGCAATGAGTAGTCAAAGTCTGGCAGTGACAGAAGAGATGGAGAAGTGAAAATAAAATTAAATAGTAAGGAAGAATGACTGTAAAGACGGAGACCAATAGCAGGGCTGCATAGAACACATGGGAGTGGGGAGGCATTTCCAACGTAACTTTAAACCCATATCACGTCAAATCGAAATATAAAGTTTTTGTCATGTTCATGTGCAGTCTCACAGACTTTTATCTGAAATGTTAGGCCTGGCTTCAAGTATGAGGGGCTTGACACAAGTTAAAAAGTCCTTTGGACAAAATAGCTGTTCACTTGCATGTCTGATTGGCGTTGGTCATTGACTAGGATCTGTTTGTCCCATGCACTTCTTCATAGGTCTTCTTGAATGTCCTCACAATGTGGCAGATGGCTTTTCTCAGACTGTTTGAACGTAGAGGCAGAAGAGGGCATTTTGCCTTTGGAGGCTTGTTCAGTCAGTCTATACTTTCCAGGTTGGTGCAAAAGTCAGTTCTATCCTGCAGTGGAAGGGCGGTACAAGGAATCAGCTACAAGGAAATGGGAAACAGCTGATGAGAAGCTAGCTTTCCCAGAAAGAGGGCATATTACAGAACCTGTGTGTGTGTTCATCTGTCAAATAACCAGATCATCCTGAGTTTTAGTTCTTGATGATGATCTGATAGTTGCAGATGAACTTCCGACAATCAAACTGCTAATATGTTTTATAAAATAGTTTAACTTTCCTTTTAGAACATTAAACTATGGTCAGCACCTTAAAAATGCAAATAACAAAAACTACACCTGAAAAAGTACGTTCCAAGCCAGTCATTTACAAATTACGATTCCCTGAGAGCTGGTTAGCACACCACTGCCTGCCTTCTCCTCTGGCTTACACTTGCCTGCCACTTAGTATGCTTCCCAGTGGCGACTAGTGATATCAGTCAAGACTTTTAAGCAGAGCCCAGCCTGGCTTATAGACTGCCCTGTTATAGCCTGAAGCAGCCTCTTTATTAACCAATGATAATAAAACATATTCACAGCATACAGAGGGGAATTCCACATCAAGTACTGCTCCTGGTGTCAAACCAAAGATCAGTATTTCAAAGAGAGTATGAAATAGGAACTTTGCTTTCTAGTATCTAGAATTAAAAATAGTTGGAGTTGGTTTATGTTTTCTGGAATTTTATTGTCTTAAACATGAAACACCTTCTTCAGAATAGCAATAATGGTGTTTGTCTGAGTCTACCTACCACAGTGGTGAACGTTTACCGAAAATGCTTTCCCAAGAGGCTGTGGGTTGCCATTTCCAATTCAGGGACGTCTTGTTGATCAGATCACTGAGAAACTAATGAAAAGCATCGTGGAAGTGACAGCAAGATTAATTAAGTTCTTCTCATCATATTCGAGTGTGACTGTGCAGAGTCCCTTTGGGTACCACTGCTGTTAAATGGTGTTCATGGTGACAAATGTTGTAGCTTTCCTGAAGTGACACTTTTGAGTCAAGGGTAAAAATCACATCCGGTCATTGAATCTATAAAAGAATTATTCCTGTGTTTTAGCAAAGTCAAGATGAGATTGAAATATAATCAAGAGAGCGTGGAAACTGTGATGTGTTTCCATTTTCCAGTTTTTCTTTATGTATTTTAGACATTTTGACAGAGAGAACTAAACAAATTTCCATATACTCTACTTGGCTGGAGGCTCAGAATTACACACACCTGGAAATACTTTCAATTACTTTGTGAATTCTTACAATATCAAGGTGCTCAGGGGTTTTGCCTCTACTCCCTCTGTGTTCTTATTATCTCATTCTATATTTTTAAAAAAGGAATGCCAGGACCTCAAACATCAGACTCAAAAAGCTTTGCTCAATTCATCTTGAAAGATCCTTTTCCTCTCATTTTCAGGGCAAACAAAATTTAATACAATGCTGTTTATTTCTTCCATTTTGATTGAATGCACATTTGTTGGAGAGCTGGGGAAAGGGGTGATACTCAAATAACTGTCCAGAAACCATAAATGAATTTGATTTAGAGAAAAACTGGAAACCTCTGGGGTATATAATATCATCCAATCTGCTCCACAAGATATATTTACTCATGTTATTGTGTCATCAGATGTCTGCAAGAGATATTAATATGCTCTTGTCCTGGTAAAGCATGAAATTCATCCATATATTCATTCAGCAAAGACTTCCTACATTACATGTCAAATGAAACCCTATGCCTTTCAAGTGCAAGGAGCAGACACATCCATTACAGTTCCGCATCTTCCCTTGACGATCTTGTAAGGAACTCCACGAGCCCTGCTCTCCTGCAGCCATAGTGTGCATCCTCAACTTTGCTGCACATCTTCTGTCAGTGTCTTCTGCTTCACAGCAGTCTGTGTCAGGGCATGGCCCTCCCTCATCGCAGGGATTGTGTCTGACCTTTCACAACATCTTTTACCGACTCATTACAGAGACACCCTAGAGAATCCATGCAGCGCTTTTGCCACCTTTGCTTCTGCTGCCATTTTGGATAGGTGCTGCTTTCTCTAAGTAAGATATCAAGTGGTTTCAGAAGCAAAGAAGCTGGGTTTTGTAGCACAAACCTGTAATGTGAGCTACTTATAAAGAAGAAGCGAAAAGGTTACAGGTTTGAGGCCAACTCTCCGGAGGGCCTGCATTCTATCCCCAGACACCACATGGTAGAGGGGGAAAACTGACTCATTCTTGTTGTTCTTTGACCTCCAACTGCACCATGGCAGATCTGTAAACACGCACACACACACATGCACACACACACACACGCACGCACACCCCCCACACATGCACGCACACACACATACACACACACACGTGAACACTCATTAACACACACATACACTTACTACAAAAAATAAAAAAAAGATAAAATAAACAAACAAAAAGTAGCGGAAGGACTAGGAGCCTTTGGCAGAGCAGAGCACTTACTTAAGACATATGATGCTTAAGTTCTAGTCTTAGTACAAAAAATCAGAAGACAGGACAAAGGGAGCAGAGAAGTGTCTTAGCATTCTAAAGCTTACTAAATTGTTATGATGGGATATATGACATAGACATTTTGACAGTGTTGATGAGGTTTACCATAATTTGATTTATTGTAAGTGACAGCTGCCTTCAGACTGTCAACCACAAGGCACAGTGGCTATTATTTTGGGGAAACAGTGTAAATACAGGAAAGAAGAGTGGCCAGAGTCCACATCAAGGCTAGATACAGATAAACGGAATTCCAGGGGAGGGGGCTTTAGGGTAAGAGAAATGAAAGAGTTATGCACAAGAGGTTGTATTGAGAACTGCCAGAAGGGGAATACACTACTTTGTGTAAGAGGATCAGAACAATCTATCAGGACAGATTCAGGAACAGGAAGTTCCCTGTGAAAGCATCTCTGAGGTCTACAAACTTCCTCTCAGTCCTTCCCTTCCTTGCCTCTCTATTTTGGCTTCTGCAACTTTGGTTCCCAAATTTGACTTCCTACCTAATCAATCCCTAACATCTCAAGGCTCTTTCTGAAGAGGTAGAAAGCTCTCAAAATCCTTGCTATTTTTTCCTTAGGTCTGGGGCTTCTTTATCTATCATCCAATAGCAATAGCACTCAAAGGCTCTTCTTACAGGCCAGTGTCTCATTCCAAAGCAGGGGGTGCTGCTTCTTAAATCAGAGATGGCTTCCGGTTTAAGTTCGTGGCATGTTCAAATCACTAACTCAATATGCTATCACCTGGGGACATATTTTTGTGATGCTCTGGGCAATGCTAAAACATTCTAAGAACTCTGTATCTATTTTCCTCCACTCCAGAGAACTGTCATCCTACTGAGGACTGTTGATAATTCGACTGGCTACTGAAATACAATCTGTTGAATACTGATATGGAGTTTCACAAAAAATATATACTGGAATTCTTTTCTGTAAAGAGCTACCTTTTGGAGACATCTTAGCAGACAGAATGTCTGAACATTCTAGGGTCACTGAACAAAGAAGTACCCAGACAGACAAACTAGAATAGGAGAAATGGACATTGTGGGAAGAACGTACAGTCATCTCCCACTTGTTAGGATTTGACAGTGAAATGTCACTCAAAAAAGTGTCCCCATCTAGGGCTGGCAGAGGTTGCTTACTGGAAGCTGGCCCTGCAGAGAACACCCTAGCCCTGTTTCATGTCTCATTCTATGATTTCAGATTGTTTTAGTTGCTTTTCTATTAGCATGACTGAACACCATGACCAAGGCACCTTATAACAGAAATCAGTTCATTTCAGGCTCATGGTTCCTGTGGATAGTAAAGTCCATGATCATCATGGCAGGAAACATGGCAGCAGGCAGGCAGACGTGGCACTGAGGCAGTAGGTGTGACCTTACAACCCTAGGCACAACCATGATCTGGAGAGAAATAACTAACAGGACCTGGCATCAGCTTTTGAACATTTAAAACCCACCACCAGTGATACACATCCTCCAGAAAAGCCACACCTCCTAATTCTTCACAGATAGTTCTATCAACTGGGACCAAGCGTTCAAATATCTGAACCCATGGGAGCCATTCTGATTCAAGCCACCACGCTGGTCCTCGAAGATGTTAACAGATACTCTGCCTCATGCTATTGCCACCCTAGACTGCCCTCCTCCTGTCACCTCTATGCTTTCCAACATGATGGGCTGAAATCAGGAACCAAAATTATTCCTTCCTTCAGTCATTTCTTCCAGCTATTTTGTGACAGTAACTCAAATAAGAAATAACTTACAGTTTTAAGTAACACACCATTATATGAAACATGATGAAAGCGTGTACTATCCTGCACTACCCCTGTTAAGAGAAGAATTATGTTTTGACTAGTATATTCACATTGTATATGCTCCCCACCAGTCATTAATTTAGTTTATGCCTTGGTTGCTAGATCAACTGTTGGGGTGCCATTTTGGCTATTCTTCTGTAAACTTTGCTTGATAATGTATCCCTCGCACCCAAAGTGCACACTTTTACAATTGGTGCTTTATATTGATATTTTTTATAATTACTGTTTTTGGATTGGACCTGGTTTGAGTGCAGACATTTGTTACTTTAGTATCATTATAGTTTGGATATGATTTAGATTATCTGTCCATGTTTTCAAGTGTTGAGATTTTATTCATACCCTGAGGTATTCAGAAGTTATAAACAATCCAAATATAGTATCAAAACAGGGTCTTTGGAAGACAGTTAGAATTAGGTAAGTTAATAAAGAGCTTCCATCATTGTATTAACAGAGATTAGAAAATATGCTGGTGTGGTTTGAATAGGTATGGACCCCATAGGCTCACGTGTTTGAATTTGCTTGGACATAGGGAGTACCACTGTTAGTAGATGTGGCCTTGTTGGAGTAAATGTAGATTTGCTGGAGTAGGTGTGACATTTTTGGAGTAGGTGTGGTTTAGTTGGAGTAGGTGTGGTTTTGTTGGAGTAGGTGTGGCCTTGTTGGAGGAAGTGTGTCACTATGGAGGGGGGTGTTCAGGTCTCCTGTGCTCAAACTACATTCAATGTGGCACACAGACCCCTTCTGCTGACTGTGGATCAAGATGTAGAACTCTCAGCTCCTTCTCCAGCACCATGTCTGCCTGAAGGCTGCCATGTCATGGCATGATGACACCACATCTGTGAAACTCTGAAACGTAAGCAACCCGCCATTAAATGTTGACCGTTTTAAGCATTGCCACGGTCATGGTACCTCTTCAGAGGACTAGAAATCCTAACTAAGATATGTGCACAGGAGTGCATGCATTTGTGTACACACACACACACACATGCTACACACACATACACAAACACACAGGCATGTACATGTTCATTCACACTGTCTAATGCTATGTGATACTTTCTGCCATCTCAGGAATCCACCCACTGATAGACCATCCATGAGAAACACCTTAACCTAGAGCCTCCAGCTTCACCAGCCAAATAGACCCATTTCTTTCCTTCCTTCCCTCTCTTCTTCCTTCTATCCTTCCCTTCCTCTTTTCTTCCTCACCGTCTTTTTTCCTTCATCCCTTCCCCACATCTCTCCTTTCTTTTTTCTAGTCTTGAACCCAGAACTTTGTTCATTCAAAACTAACCTGACACTGAGCCACAACCCTAGACCTTTGTCTTAAATCATCCAACCTGTGGTATTACATGGTTGGCAGCAGAAAATAAACTAATACAAGCATATTATTACAATCATTCTATTAATAATTAACTACCTTTGACTAATTCTAGAAGTTTAATCACAGGTACATATCTATATACAGGAAGAAATCATATCATCTTTAAAATGTACTAACACCTGTTGGTACAGGCTTCCACATACCAAACAGGTCTTCTCTAACTTCACATTTCCAGTAGGGTCAGGAGGAATCATAATCTATATGTAAAGGGCTCTCTCAATGGACATACCTACAGCATTGCTTCCATGTTTTTGATTCATAGTATGAATGTGATATACATGTCTCTGCACTATGTGAATGGTACTGGGAAAGAAGTAATAAATTGTGGTTAATGAATGAATGAGCTAAAGAAGGCTTTTTGGTTCTGTCCTGTGTAACAGATGGAGATATATCCAAGTCCCACTTGACACACTGAAATGTGGGGACTCCTGAACACAGAGATGCTATGAGTATATTCATGAACCTTAGAAATCTAGGATAGCCTTTAGCACATGGGACCTTGGTAACAATTCCTGAATAAATAAAACATTCCTATATTACAACAAAGTGGTAATTATAGGAAAATCTCAATGCTAATAATGAGAAATAAAGAGTAGTCCCTATTAATTGGCTATCAGGAGAGACAGGTGCACATATAAAAGGGAAATACAATGAGTTATAATTGTGAAATATGTTATTTATAGGATTTATATTCTTATCACAATGCTAGCACATCCTTTTTATAGATGATTAATTTTTTAGATTAAAGTCCCCCAGGCATTTAATTTCCATAAGAACGTCAAGAGAGGATCTGAGAATGAAAATGATTTATGATTTTGTAACACTGTCAACACAATCTAAACAGTTCTGATTAAAATACTACATAGATTAATGAAATTCAGCCATTGTTCTCATATGGACAAATTATTTCCACACTTTTCAAGCTGTTTTGACATTGGATGATGGACTATTAGAGGTACATTCAGGCTTAAAATAAATAGCCTCCCATTACACGCCCTACACACCAGCAAATATTCATCCAACATGTTGTTATGATTATAACAAATACTCTGTCACAAATACCCACAGACAGGTTCTCATGTTCTTAAGATGTCCTGGTAGTCACCCCTGCCCTCCTTCTTTTTCTCCATCTTCCTCTGAAGATCCAGCCTCTTGAAATTCACAGTCATCTGCAAAGTGTTGGTTTACAAATATAAATGAAAGTTGAACATCTCAGGACCCATACAGCCAAACTGCTCTGGACTTTGATCCCTTACTTGCAATGTAAGGATCTCAGACACAGTACCACCCTCACTGACGACCTCTAGTCTTGAGTCTCGTTTGTGTGTTTATTGTCATCCTTTCAGCTGCTCTTCCTTCTCCATTTTACTATTTTGTCACTTCTGTTTTTCTCTTTCCTCAGTTGCCCAACAAGCAATTGGGAAATCCTTCTAAAATCCTTCTAAACCAGTTTGACAGCTGCATAGAATAGGGCCACATTCCACCATTTTACCCGTTTTACCCCCCTGGGCCAGGCCACCAGCCCTTCTCCCTAACTGCTCATCTTCTACCTGCTCTGATCCCGTTAGTCCTCCACAAATATCAGCCACAGCGAAACCAAGAATGTGTCACATGATTCCTTCACATTCATTTCATCTGTTCTAGTTTGCTTTCTGTTGCTATCGTAAACACAAACCAACAGTAACTTAGGGAGGAAAGGGATTATTTCTTTGTCCAGGTCACAACACGACTGTCATCATCAAGGGAAGCCAAGGCAAGAACTGAAGGCAGGACCTGGAAGCAAAACAGTGCTTCTTGGCTTCATCAGTATTTTCCTGCACCCCAGGCCCACCTGCCTAGGGCTGGTGCTTTCTATCCTTTAACCATGTGACCTATTTGACTTTAACCTTTGCCCATGTGAACTATCTGACTTGTGAATTATTTGCCCATGTGAACTATTGGCCTTGTTGTTTCTCCAGGTTCCCATGAGACATGACCTTTTTACCTTTGCACCTTCTGCAGTGTTCTTTATCCACTCCATCGAACAAAGTCTGGAATGTAATAGGCATTGAGAAGACATTCAGTGCACTAAAAATACTGAATTAATAGATAATTCATTCATTAGATGACTAATCTGCTAGATCGTGGTGATCACAAAAAGCCTCCCCTTCCATTTGCTTGACTGACAAGGTTAATTCCTACTGAATGTTCAAGCACTGGAGCAGGAATGAAGGTGGGATGCAAGCTGGAGTGAAGGACGTGAAGTGGAACACACTTAGAAATGGAGACTTAAATAAGGCCTTGGTCAGGAAAGGCCTAATCCACCCTAACAGATGAAATAGACGAAGGAGGCAGACATAGCAATGGAGAACCAAGATCATATCAGTTTTAAGCAAATAAAATGTACCTCCTGTCCGAGACTGCTCATTGGCAACCCTGGAGTCAGCAACATTGGATGTGATTTTATTTCTTCCGTAAGGACAAGAGATATGAGCAAGTCAAAGTGAAGGTCAGAGAAAGGTAACAGGAGGCTTAACTGGGCTAAGCTAACCCATCGCTGACTTATGGAGGCATGCAGCTATAGGCATTTCAAAGGACAAACAAGCTCCCACACCGTGGTCTGCGGTACCACCTGGCATCTGTATTGCGTGGAATTTAAGAACAGCTGCTGCTGAGCATGGGCAGATTCGATTTGTGAAAACGCGCTGCATAAAACCCCACCAGCCCCGAAGAACTGACTGCAGGCGAAAAGTCTGATGGTTTACACACAGTACAGCTGGACTTAGTGTGTTTCTTCATTCGTTTCTCATGAGTGTTTATTGAATAATAAGTGACAGGTACTCTAAGGGATGTGGCGGTACCACTGAACTGACAGAAATCACTGGCCTAAGGGAGGTTATATTCCAGCGATGAGAAGTCAGATTAAACAAATGTCGGCATTGGTATCTCAAATGGAAATTGCTATGGAGAAACAGAAGAGAGAGGTGTTAGGAAAAGCCAAAAGAGGAAAGGAGTCTGTGAGCCTGTCAAGTGGGGAGTGGATGCCAGGTGAAAGTGTGATGCAGACTTGGGGGAGGTGAGGAATTAAGGCTGGCAGCCCTCTGCATCTGTGAGCGAAGATTCTCACCGACTCACGGTGCTTTAATCTAAAGCATGGTACTGTTTTGGGGCTGTTCTGTGTTTTAATAGGAAAAGATATATTACTATTTGGTTAGTCTCAGAGGACCTGACCTGATTCCCTGCAGACAGACCCATGTTCTGAGAGCTTCTCATTGTCAGGGTCAAGTAAACCTCGGAGACTTAAACCAGATCCTTCCTTCCTTGGAAGCAACTGGACCCTCTAGAGGTGACACCAGGAAGTATCTCAGGCACAGATGACATATTTGCAACCCAAAAGGAGACCAAGGATTCATTTGAATGTTACCACTTTAAATTTTTTTTTAAAAAAATAGTATATTGGGCTGAAAGATTGCTCGGTGGCTAATAGCATTATTACTCTTTCAGAGGATTTGAGTTCAATTCATAGCACCCACATAAGGGTGCACAGAACCTTCTATAATTCCAGTTCCAGGAGATCTAAGGCCTCTGGCCTCCATGGGCAACCACACACACTAGGCATCCACTTACACAAGCAAACACTTATATTTATGATTAAAATGAAAATTAAATTTTTTAAAACACTTTGTTGAATTTGGCTGGAGTCAGCAGTTCAGATCATTTGCTGTTCTTGCAAAGGACCTGGGTTTATTTCCAGCACCACAGTCAGGAAACTCTTGTTCCAAGGAGACCTAGTGCCCTCTACTTGCCTACTCTGGATAAGGAAAACATGCATGGCACACAGACATACATGCAAGTAAAACACATACACATAAAATATTAATAAATAAATATCTTAAAAGAGTATGTTGAGGAAATATCTGTGCTGACTGCTGGTTACGTCATTAATTACAATAGCCATGGCAATCTAGGTCCACAAAAATCAGAAAAAAAATACAAATGAATGTACTAGTCATCCTTTAAAAATGGAAATATGTCATTCAAAACAAGACAAAATGAGTAAACTGGGAGATTATGCTACATGAACTAAGCCAGGCACAGCAGGAAGACACCACTATCCCATGAGGCTGTGTGACCTGCATGAAAGTTGTACTCATAGCAATAGAAAGGGAAATGAAAAGATAGAGAAGATATTAGTCAAAGAAAAGGAGGTTGCATTTCTCTTGGGTGAATACAATATGCATAAATAATGTCATTGTTTAAGCAGAACAGAAAAAATTGAATGCTAAAACTTAATTTTTTATACAGTTATGAGCAGACAACCCTGACAGAAGGAGAGGGATCAGACACCTGTAAATATGGAAAACATCCTCTTTACTTGCTTGGCCAGGGATGTACTGCACACATAGGCACTAAGATGCTCTCGGAACACTGTAACATTTTAGGGGCTACTTCTGCTTTTTGGCATATAATTCTTTATAAAACAGACAGATGTTGGCATATTCTGTCACCTGAAACACTCCAAGTCTGTAAATTCATGGTCATGTGACTATATTTGTTTTTGTAACATCCAGTGGCATGCTCATTGGGAAGACGATACTAAACCCAGTACAAATAGCAGTTGTGTTTGCATATAGAAACCTGTTGATGGATGCTACACATACTCCACATTACAGATAGGAAGGCAGTAACTCTTTAATTGGAAAAGGTGCTTTATTTGTGACAAAGGTAACATCCATTTTCCATATTTAAACTTTATATGCCACTAATAAAAAGGTTGTATGTGCAAGTAACTGTAAAATGCCCGACAAATTCAAGTGATTCTAATGATGGAAGCCAGTTCTTTGGCATTATCAGTCTTTCTTAATCTCTATTCTTGATGCTTCCAACTACAGGAGCTCAAGTGTACCAAAACCTGTAACGTTAAACTACAGCGCCCTCTAGCATGAGAAGGCGGTGAAGCAGCTTATGAGCTGTTCGAAGAAGCTCTGCAGCAGAGGTTCTCTTGCCTCTGGAAGGGGTGGCCATTCACACAGCACTTTGGATGTTTTCCATCTGTCCTCTGGGTTGGCCTGTGAGAATGCTTTTATTTTTAATCTCAAAAAGTTGTTAAATCGTAAATTTGATACTTAAGCTTTCCTCTTCCAATGTGCTTAAATGAGTGATATTTCTCCAGAAACAACTTAGCTGGACAGTGTGCTATTCACCTGTGTGTGACTCCAGAACTGAAAGCTAAGTGGGACAGCACAAGTTTAAGGCCTGCCCAGGCTACTCAGCAGAACCCTGTCTCAAACAACAAATGACATGAAGAGAAGAGGGGGAAGAGAGGAGAAGGGGAAGAGGAGGAGTGGAAGAGGGGGAGGAGAAGAAGGGGAGGGGAAGAGGGGGAGGGGA
>PVIU01001638.1:0-23652 GCA_004026605.1 Ondatra zibethicus | reverse complement strand
AGGTTCAACGTGCAGAATACTTACCAGATGCAGAATTATCAAAGGAAGCATCGTTGAATATTTTAATATTAGACTGTGGAGTTATTTGCTAACACAGTTTAGAAATGCTCAGATTTAACACACACACACACACACACACACACACACACACACACACACACACGCTTCCTCCAGAGACTGCATTTTTTTTTTAATCTCTACTGCTTCTGCTCCATAGCTTTTACAGAAATTTTCAAGTTCAAAGACTCCAGTGGGTAAACGGGATCCCACAGTGGGGAAAGAGAGCTTGCTGGTGGTTGTATTTTTCACCGCGAGCATTTGTGCCTTAATCACCCAGCTTTGAAGGATTTCTTTCTAACATTCTTTTCTGTGTACGATAAGCACTGCAATTCATTACACCGTTGCAGGAGACAAAGATTCTGCCAGCCTGTGCCTTTCTTGGCTGTTCATCTCAAATTTAATGTATGTGTACTCAATATTGGCGACGAGGCTTAAATTATGACCTAATCTTGGTGGAGTTTCCATCATCATATGACCCCCTTTAGAGGGTCAAAGATCATTTCCACCCCAATGTACCTTCCAGCATCTGCTCAGGGAAGGGGTGCAATTTTGGTGTGCCACAATGGGAGGTGACTTTTATCACATTTTTCTATCTATCAATCTAAAGCAGGAAACAAGATACAGAAATCACTCCTCTCCAGATTTTCCGTGACGGGATCACACTACACTAGTAAGCGGACTTGCAGCCCTAAAGCTCAGAGCCCAAAGCATGCCCTCTCAACATCCACTCAGGCTTAATTTTGATGAGAGTGGCAGCCCTCTCAGGAGGGGCGAGGTAAAAGTGTGTCTAATTACATGAGCATGGCAGAACTCGTCTGAGCCAGTTTCCCACCCCGCATCTGGGGTGAATTTCTCCTGCGTGACTCCCGGTGCACGCCAGACCCTTCTCTTTAAACCAGCCTCCGGTGCCCCTCACTCCGCCCACGCCCAGGTCTCTGAGCTGGTTCAAGCTTCACAGAGCCTTGGTTGGTCCTGGCAGGCCATCAACAGATCACCTCCTAGGGTGGTTGCCAGTGGGGCTGGGATGTTGTGGGGTGGCGGTGGGGGTTGTGTTTGTAGTACTCCCGGGAAGTCCTGATGTCACGGGAGCGGCAAGGACATCGCAAGGAGGAGTCGTGTTACAGTAAGGATGGGCAGTGGCGCGCGCGGCCGGAGCGCACGCTCAAGCCGCGAGGGATCGTAGCCGGGAAGACAGGAGCCTGCCCCGCGCCACTCGCCCAGCCTGCCGGGGAGGAGGCACGCTCCGCGCTGCTGCTAGCCACGCTGGAAACGTCTACACTGACCATAGCATGCCACGGCTCTGCTTGGCGTCCCAGCCCTGGGTGCGAGCGGAGGCTGAAGACGCCACGGTGGGCTTCCAGCTGGTTGATTAATGAGAAAAATAATGTATTTTGGTGAGTGTTCTCTCTGATGATGCAATTCTGGGGGGGGGGGTGCCTGGCGGCTCTCCATCATGCAAGCAAACGCTTTTTAAAAAATCTTTAAGCTGCTAGAATGTGTTATACGAAACCTACCTCCAGTGGGCAACTGGCAAACCCGCTAGAATGGTATTAAGAGATTCTTTTGTGCACGGATATAAACTGGAAAAGAAGAGGTGAGGGTGGGGTGGATAAACTTTGCTTTGACTTGTGGCCACGAAGTTGGATTATTTAGCTGGGTGTATGAGACGTGGTGCAGCGTGGGAAGTCGTGGGCTAACTTAATGGAATGCAAGACAAAGTTCCCACACAATTGATGGCCTGCGAGCTTAGTCAACATGAATGTACATCTCAGGCATTGGGATTGTCCATAGTTGAGAGGCAGGAAAGGAAAACATTGTCCTGTGAGCAGTCCTGCCCAGCCTGGCACTCCTTCAGGTTACAAGAGGCTCGCACCAAATGCTTATTACTTTTAAACCTTTTGAGGTCACGGGGCTGTTAAATATGTGTGCGGTTTAGTTTGGGGCTGCGGCAGAACGCTCCCCAAGGTTTTCAGCTGAGCTGCTTGCATTTGCAGAAAACATGTGGAGGCTTAGATGTGGGCTCTGGGCTGAGCAGGCTGAGAGCTGAGTTGTACCTTTGCTCTGTAACGCCGCAGCTTACATCTGAGAAAGGAGGCAGAGTCCTTCACTTCTGGGGAAGAAACCAAGGAGTAAGACGGAGGAGGCTTTCCTCCTCCCTGGCGTTATGCTTTCCTTCTGTAAGTCCCAGCCGGTGTCATCATTTAACAGCATCTATCTGATATTAAAAGGTTGGTGGGAGCAACCGGAGAGGGACTGGGGATACTATTGTATACTGCAGACTCAATGGGTGACTTGGGGGGGGGGGTTGATTTAAGTATGAAATCAGCATTCTTCCTTCAAGTTATATTCAGATATGTGTGGATGGGGAGCTAGTAGTTTGGTGTGCATGTATTTCCTTGTATGCTATTTGCTTTGTCTTTTTTTTTTTTTTTTGAGCCTTTTGAAACATTTGAGAAAGTGTGGAAGAATCCCGAGTTACAAAAGCTTAATGCCTTTAGCTGTCTTGACAGAAGCTTTGATCTCCCTATAATTAGTGTCATATTAGAAAAGAAATCTTAAAATAATCAGAATTTATTTGAAAGAAAGGATCCTCATTCCATAGCCCAATTTAAGCAGAATCCAGACTTAAGTAGCACTTTTCCCATGGGTATCTATAAGGGACATGCTTGTTTATTAGTAACGAACGGAACAAGATTCATCATATGTGTGATTTCTGACAAATGGAAAAACTTGTAAAGATAATGCATCTTTGAACATAATTAAATTTAAGCTTCTGTAATGAGAATCAGGAATAGCAGAAAATATTATAATTTTAGTTTTGGGGTATTATAAAATGCCTAATAGGATTTTGAAGTAGGACTAACTAGAGAAATAGGAAGTGTCTCTAAGTTGGGGTCAGAGGCTGTGGACACTGTGATGATCTGTGGTGTCGCGGACTGAAGAAATGCTCACAGAGCCTGCTCAGGTTGTTAACTGTGTGTTGACCCCAGTGTTTTGGAAAGTGGGCAGATCTATAGGCCATTAGTTTCATTGTGTCATGTAAGCTTTTAATACTCTGAATTGAAGTGTGCTGTCCTAGTTACTCCAGCTGGAAGCACACTTTTGATAAGGCCAGGCTAAAGTTGTCCTCAGGGTTGTGAATATGGTTCTGCCTCACCATCATCCCCACCATCGGTCCAGCATGTGAAATGTTTTCCATTCTTGTAGGAAGTCATGTGTATATTAAGAGGTTGGCCTTTGGCAGCCCCTCACTGAAGCTGCTAGACATTTAGAACCCTTGGAGCCTAACCGCCTCTAAGAAAGTCGTCTGTCATTAGAGCTAGGGCAAATAAGTAAATAAACAAACAAACCGAGAATAGCCTGGGTGTCTTCTGATCCTATAGTAGGCTAATGTGTGCGTGTGTGTGTGTGTGTGTGTGTGTGTGTATGCACGCACACACATCTGCACACATGTGCATGTTTATGTGCGTATAGAGCTAAAATATTTCTATTTTAGGTAGTTTCAGGAAACAGTGCTTTCACTTGCAAATTTATTGATGCTTCATTTCTGATCTGATGATGATTTACCAAGCCAAGACCAATAGGGGCACCGGGAAAGCTTCATTCTTGGGCTTTTCTGGTGACTTGTGGCAATGGGAGAGCCATGTCAAGTCTTTTATTTGCATCCCCAGTAGGAGTGATGAAGAACATGTGAACTGAAAGGCAAGTGAGTTGTTCCCTTCTCACATCCACAGACTGTTTTGCAAGGTGCTGTCCCACTTCAGATGCAGCTGAAGACTCCTTTCTTGATGAGGGTGGCTAGGTCGATGTGATTTAAGCTTCTTCCCCTTCGGACACTAAGTAGCTGGACCTGTGCAAGGCCAGCTGGAGTGAATTGTATGCGTATACAAGCTGTGTACGATTTCCAGTTCTTTTCTTCCCCCTTTGGTTTTTCAAGACATGGTTTCTCTCTTCTGGAACTCACTCTGTAGACCAGGCTGGTCTTGAACACAGAGATCTGCCTACCTCTGCCTCCCATATTGCTGGGATTAAAGGCTTGGGCCACGATGCCAGGCTTGATTTGCAGTTCTAACCATCAGATCCTATCTGAATGTGTTCTCTTGTATCTATGGGACTGCTGGACCCTTTTTAATTACGTAAGCCCCACTTTTTTGTCCTGTTGAGATTCTGCTGCGGGGTTTTCAGTTATTGTCTGCACTTGTTATTTAGCGATTTCAGTTTGCTGTTCTGTCACTGTGGGTGCTCCTGTCACTCTTCCGGTTTTACATGCATCACATGTAGTTAAATGTGAGACTCACAAAGAGGGGAAATCCCAGTTAGCAACCCTGTCAGTGGGATGTACTTACTCTAAAAGCGAAAGGAAAAGAGCAAAGACGATGAAATTAACCTCCCTGCCCCATATAGATTTTTCAAAGTTAAAAATTACATGTGCCATGGATTAATAGCCATTAATAATTTATTCAGTAGTGAAAGTCAGGCACCTAGGAGACTTCTCCCAGACTCAGGAAGAGAGGCTGCGGGTGGTTGTCAGTACAACAGGCAAGGCTGCCAGGTCACAGTGGGGCTGAGGACTGTGCTGGTATGAAGGACAGGTTGTTTGCTTGAACATTTTACTGTAGTCTCCCAGTGCCTAGGTTGTAGTAAGTCACCGTCTCCAGCTCTGGCCACCATATGTCTGAATCATCTCTCTCCCCAACCCTATGCCTTTCTTTCTTTTTGGAGGGTCAGTCATCATTGAGAGTCGCATGCTACCCACACAAACTGCCCTCAGTTGGCCACAAATATGCCACATTTTGTCCTTAGGTGTCAGGAGAGAAGCAGGAGGGTGACCGTACTCAAGAATTTCTGTATGGCCCTCAATCTGTGCTTCCCAAAGAGAGTCACCCAAATGGAACCTATGGCAATCAGGCCATCTAAAAGTGGACGGGGCTTACTCCTTTATAATATTCCTAAAAAAGAAAATGATCCACCTGAAACAAATAGTCAGAACTGAGAGACAAATGTTAGCACTCACTGCAAATGTTACTATTAATAGTATAATAATTAAACCCAGAGAAAAGGGCAAGCAAATTTTAGAAAGTGTGACTGAGCTGTTCAAGTTCAGCTGGATGTTAATTGTGGTTCGGCTGTGTCCTTTGAAATGACTAAGGAATGGAAGAAAAATACTTAATAGTATGCCTGTCATATGCAGAAATGCTTCATCAAGGAAGTTTTTAACACAACACACAGTTTGAAATGTCTAAAGAAGATCCTTATCCCCTCCGTGTAATAGATGCACATGTTCAGCCCTGAAAGAACAGTTTTCCCTCTGATATTTAGAACAGCTCATCTCAATGTTTGCACCTTGGGCAGTGGTTTAACTATGACGTTCCACCTCTGAGCCAGGGTGCTAGAAATGTCCTTTGTGCAGAAAGGCCAAGATGAGAAGAAAACAGCAGGTAGCAGAGAGAAACACCCCTCTCTTTCTGAACACCCAACTCCTTCTCATTTGCAATAAACCATCCATTATGAGGAATGAGGTTTGGGAGCATCTTTCCATTCACCCAGGAAAAAATTCTATACCCCCTGAATCGATATGAATAGAGAATCATTTAGGAAGTGGTACATCCAAGTTTCTCTCTTCAAATGTTGAATTTGTACTATCATGTCCTATTACAAATGGATCACAATGACATGCCACACAATAGCAACTAGCGATAGAGACTCAGAATAACACATGCTGCTAGGAAGGGTCCTGGAAAGGAACCTAAGCTGAAGGGACCTTCAGACACACTCTCCCTAAAGCTGGTTTTCCTCCGAATTCATTCAAAGTTCTCCTTTTCCAAAGCCAAATGTGGCCATTGTAACAGTAACACAGATTCTTCAATGCAGCCGTACATTTTGTGTGATTTTCCCCCTGCCTTTTTCTTTTTCTTAAAGACCCTTCTTATTTGCTATAATTATATGGAAATGAGATGAGTTTATTTAAGGGATAGGTCCCAAAATTCATGAGATAATGAAGACTTACAAAGTTACCCTTTTGTGCGTGGCAAATTGTTCTGAAAAAAAATACAAATGAAAAATTTAAATTAGTGGTTTCTGATTTCTTTTTCAGAAGGGGCTGCAGCTGCTTTTGACTGAGATCTCCCACATAAGACAAGGTGTGTGTGTGTGTGTGTGTGTGTGTGTGTGTGTGCATGTGTGCACATGTGACACTAAAATTGCACTTAAACGCTGATTAAAATAGTAGATTTAATGTACAATTTTAGCTTAGCTAATTTTTAACTTGAACAATTATTCCATGCATTATAGGACTAAAAATCAAACTGTAAAGTTAATTCTTATTTCTCTTACTTAAGAAACCAAAATACTTATATAAGCACAAATTTATTTTTTCTTTACCTTGAGAAGGGGATGTTTCTATTAGTATTACACTGTGCAAAACATGTCATAAAACAGCAAAAGTCCGTCTGTCTGTAAGGAAACCATTATGTATCATTTTCCCCAAAAATTAGTTTTGCAGCAGAATTTCACAAGTGATTGGTGGCATTAAGAGAAAATACAGCCTAGGAGGTGGCTAGAAATATCAAAACTTAAAGTGGCTGAGCTCATGCTTGAAGCAAATTGCTAGGGTTGGAAATAGGAAGACATTTCTCTCAGTCACAGCATTCAAATGGTTATGAGGCAGTTGGAAGTCAGCCAGCCCTCATCGTATGTGAAGCCCAGCTTGGCACAGCATTTAACATAGAAAGCATTGTCATGAAAACTCCCCTGTCAAAAGTTTCCAATGCATTTCACTCAGGGGAGATGACACCTTAAGGCCCTTCTCCTGACCCATCTCTCAGGTTCCGCCATTTGGTCCTCCTGCAATATTATGTTTCTGTAAGGTGAGGGAAAGAAGGAAAGTAACGTGGCCAAAGTCAGAGCAGAAATCAGTAGCACTATCACAAGATGTCCTAATTGACCGCAGAGGATGTGCTGTGTTCCAAAATACTGTTCTGCAAAGGGATGGAGGCTGAGAGGATGCAGATGGGTTCTTAGACTGAGAGTTTTTAATGGATGAAGCCTATTGAACCTGAGCCCAGTGTTGAACACTCAGTACTATGTGTTGGTTGCTCTGGATTGAGCCAGTGCTTGAAGGTGGTGAGAAAGAATAGCCTCCTCCTCAACTCATAGTTCAATGTCAGCATTTATCTGAAAGTTTGGACTTTACGTTGAGAAGAAACAGACCTTTAAAACTATAAGGTCCTATTATTTACTTTGTTTCTAGATTTGTTTTATTTAATTTGTGTGCATTCTGGGATGGGGTAAAGGGAGATCAGAGAATGCAGATGTCTGAGGAGGCCAGAGGTATCTGATCCCCTAAGATGAAGTAACTGGTAACTTGTAAGCCACTTGACATGGGTGGTGGGAACAAAACACATGTCCTTTGCAAAAGTAGCAAGTAATCTTAACCACTGAGTAATCTCTTTAGCCGTGTGTGTGTGTGTGTGACTATATATATCACACACATAGACACACACACATATACGATATATATGTGTGTGTGTATATATATGTGTGTGTGTATATATACATATATATATATATATCACTATTGGTGCTCTCACAGACTCATGGCATATTTTGTTTAATTGTTGTTGCTGTGTGTGTGTGTCTGTGGTTTTTAATTCTTCCCATGGATGTGAAGATTAATCCTTAGATATTAGACCATACATTAAATATAGTAGAATCACATATTCTTTTTGTTTGTATTGTTTTCATTGTCATAAGACTCTGAAGTGGGAAGAGAAGAGAAAGAACTCTGTAGAATATTAAGATCAATGTGCAAACATCTCTGAAGAGAACAAAAATCATCATATAAAATGGGCAGATTGGAATTCGCCATAAGTCACCTGTTACAGTGCTGGTTCTCGGCCTCAGTGCAGGGACATTCTCTCACTGGGGTATAGTCATAAAAGAGCCTGTGAGTCTGTATCTCAGAGTGTCAGGAAGGTCACCAGTTCTGACGTTATTGGTTTGGTAGGAGAAAAAATAAGCACAAATTCTGACAAGTTTTTGCAGAATTTTCTTTACGTGCAATTCTTTTTTTTTTCATTTTCATGCATTTTGCTGAGGAGGAAAGGTACTGGAGGCAGATTGTTCTGAGGATAAAAATGCAGTAATGAATGTAAATGTCCTTTAATAAACATGATCTCTCACACTTGTGTAGCAATTTGCTTTTCAAAACATGCTGCTTTTATCCTCAAAATGACCTATTTCAGGACATAGACAAAATGCATTCTCAAGGTCATACTGCCAGTTAATATCAATGCTCAAACTTTTAATTCAGAACATTGGAGACATACTCAATGCTCTTTTTTAGCAGACTGTACGACTTTGTGAATAGAATTTATTTGGAATAATACTTGTATAAAAAACATTCTTACCAACAACAAAAGAAATGAAGAAATGATTGGGATGGGAGAAGTGACTCTGACTAAAGAATCATAGCTCAATAGAGGGGTATGGACATAATTCATAATTTTATTTGTTCTGCTTTGCCATTTATGTAAAAATTATTCAGAGAAAATCAATACTGCCTAGAAGGCATGAGTTGGTGTGATAGAATGGATGTTTATGCCTCTCCCAAATTTGTATGTTGAGGTTCGGATCTCAAAATGATGGCGTTAGGAGGTAGTTTGGTGGTGATCGTGGGGCTAGAGGTGCTGTAAAGGGGCAAAGGAACACGAGCACAGCAGTGTTGACTCTTTCTGCCCTGTGCAGTCATAGGGAGCCTGCAAAACAGCCTTCCCCAAATCAACCAGGCAGACAGCAGCCCTTTGATCTAAGACTATCCAGACTCCAGAGCTCAAAAAGATGAGCATCTATCATTTAAGATACCCAAGCGATGGCATTTTGTCTTAGCAGCCTAAGCTAAGTGTCAGCTGCGTACAGAGCCCGTCTTTCCATGCTACAGAGCTGAACCAGATGTTAAAGCTTACATTAGTTTTGTGGCATATTTGTCTGCCCTTTCACTAGTTAAACCAAGGTTTGGTAGGTATCGCCAGTCATTCATGCTTTGATGTCTCTGATGTTCACAAAGACCTCATTACCATTCAAGATGGCCTCTCGGTCTTGTCTTCCAGATATTCAAGATGGCCTCTTAATCTTGTCTTTTGAACGTTCAAGATAGTTTATTGTCTTCACTATGGGACTAAAAAAGAGGAGAAAATGCCCTACTCTGAAATTTAACTGCTCCACCAATTGTCTTAGTATCAGAGCGGGTCCTTACGCCTTAGATATTCTTTTTTTATAAAAGAAATTATTTTTTTCTACAGAGTGTTTTGACAACCAAAATATGTAATAGACATAAAAATATTGGACCCCAGGAGGCACGTGGAAGTAAAAGTTAATTAAGTTTTTCTTAAATTTTTACATGCATACAAATGACATACAGATGTATAAAATTTGGTAAAAGTACTTATTTTCATTAAGATTAAACCTAAAAATAGGATTATTCTAAGTCTTTAACGTATAAGGACTTTACAGGGAATGGGCTGTTTCATTAGCGAAGCTGTATGTGGTGGGATGGTAGGAATCCAGACAAGGGACCAATAGAAACAACTAACAGGTATGGGTGGAAAGACAGGAGATAGTTCTGAAGGCCAAGGCCCAGGGCCTTATGACAGGGCTGGGGTCACAGCAGATCCAAGAAGGTAAAGCATAAGGAAATCCTTGTTTAAGTCCAGAGAGAGATGGAGGCATCCCCAGTCTTCATCCCTTCTTACATTCTTCAATCATTGCCTTGGCTCCTTATTGATGGACTTCCCCAATGGCCATGTGGCATGGCATCCTGGGAGATGCCACCTACAGATTTTAGCTGTCTTGCGTCAAGATGGCAAAGACCCGCAAGGAGTTTTTATAGCTGATGTAAGTGGTCAATAAATGGGAGCATGTTTCTGCAAAGACGACTCAGAAGCATTAATGGGAGTTTGGGGGAACAGTAACAGGCAATGATTGATGTATGATTAGAGAACATAGATCAATGCCTGCTGGTTTAAGAACTTTCTTTATTTTCCAGTGGTGTCTCACATACAAAACCTGTTGATCTTTCTCTGCATCACAAATTCCCTTTTGATAATGGGTTAGGGTTTATCTAATGGTGAGTTTTATGATCTTTGAATACATAATCTGCAAAACACCATATGAATGGGCCTTGTAATGATGGGTAATGTAACCTGGGTATATATCCTAACTAGCAGTTTAGGAACTCCAGCACAGAGTTCTCAGTACATGGAAGTGGTTACTTCTGGCTACTTCATCAAACAGTCCTTTTGTAATATCTTAAAGGGCTTAAATTTATCTTAAATTTACCTGTCCTTCCTCATTATTTCATAACAAAGAGATACTGCAGAAGAGGGAAAGTAAGCAAGGAGGGGAATCTGACCTTCCATGGGACAGAGTCCTGTATTACTTTTTTGCCAGGACACTGATGGGTTTAGATACATTGAAAACTACAAGTTTATTAATAATTTCTTTTTTTTTGAGACAAGTTTTCTCTGTAGCTTTGGTGCCTGTCCCATAACTAGCTCTTGTAGACCAGGCTGGCCTCAAACTTTCTTGACAAAAGAAAAGGGATATGATGCTAATCTCATTGATTTAATGTAGCTCTTTGTATATTGTTGGGGTTTACATTTCTTTCACTGATTGGGCATCCTATCCATAAGCAGAAAAGAAATTCATTCTTTTAAAAAGCAATTTTATTATTTTTGCAGTAGCTTCAGAGAATTTTTTTTTATATTTTGAACATACCCAACTCTCCCCTCAACTTCTCCTATGCCACCCTCTCTACCCTTCCATTCTTTCACACTCAACTCTGAGGTTCTTTCCTTCCTTCCTCCCTCCCTCCTTCCTTCCCTCCCTCCCTCCCTCCTTCACTTCCTCCTCCTTCTTCTTTTTCTTCTCTCACAGAGTCCAGTTTGTGTTACCTAGCTAGTCTTGGGATTGTGCCGCTGTGGCATGTGTTCAGCATACCAGGGATCATAGCATTAAAGGAAGTCAGCGCTCCCTCTCCCAGAAGCTATCAAATTGCCAGCAGCTCTTCAGATCAGCAAGGGACTTCATGTCTACCTTATGCCTGCTACGCTGGGACTTTGCAAGGCTGGAGGTTGAGATTATTACTGCCACCCTTCAAGCTTCCTTCTAGAAGCCCTGACAGCTTCCGTCTTGATCTTAGCTCCCTTGTTTTCAGGCAATGCTCTGTTAACTACTGGAAAGTGTTCTCCTTGCAGTGGATAATATGGATGACACGAATTCCCACTGGGTGCTTTAATTAGCTGGCCCAAGGAGAGACAAGCTGTAGCATAGAGCTCTTTGGAACATTTTAGGATTTAGTCCTCAAGAAAATTTATCAATTAAAAGGTGTATTGGAAGTCAGTTTGCTTTACAACTATTATTTTTCTTTAAATAAAACAAGTTATCTGTAGTCCAAAATACTGATATTTAGGTGAAGTTTTTGTAATGTGGTCAGAATTCCTTTTTTAAAAAATCTTCAACTAAGAAAGACAGTTTAATGACAATCTAAAGGTAGGAGCCTCTTGAACTCTTTGCTTCCTTAAGGAGATTTTGGCCTTCCTTTGTAATCTCCGTGGAGCTGACATGTGATTGGCCCTGCAAACAGGTTCTCAGGGAAAAGGAATTCAGTGATTCCCAATGATGGGGATAGCGGCGTTGGCAGGTATGCCATTGGCACATAGCCACCATCCTTTCTGAGAAGGTCAGGGGATATAAATCCTGGATCTATTCAAGACTCCACCAGGAGGCTTTGAACTGATACTAACAGCAGAGCATCACTACAGTCTAATAAAAGCCCTATGTTTGGTTACAGTTCCAAGCACCTGCCTTTTCTCGTAAAAACTGAGTCCCTCAGATTGATAATTTTATTCCTCTAATAAAGAGCCTCTTGAGGACTTAGAAGTTTCCAGTTTGCATCAGATTCTCCTGGTGGCAAGTGGCAGGATCAGGAACCCAACCCAGGTCAGTTTGAGTTCACAGGCCCCAGGACAGGAGGCTCCTTTCAGACTATGATACCTGGGCCTGCTTAATCAGTGTCCTGTAACACCCAGCCTTAGCTTTCTGAATGGAAATTTCTTAAGGGTGAGGAGTCTTTCCTTTTCTACCCCTTGTAGAGTCTTGTATTGTGTTTAACCGCTTCAAGATCACAGTGGCATGGCTCCGGAAAGAATGTTAGATCAACACTTCTCAAAATGAATGTTTGTGCAAATCTCATGAGAATCATATTAAAATGAGATCGCAATCAAGATGCCTGACCCACCCCGGGGGTGGGCTGCTTCTTCTCTAGCACGTGCCCATGTGATGTAGATACAGTTGGCACACTCACCCAACTGCACTTTGAGTGGTCAGGATTTAAAGAGGTCATGTTGCTGAATTCCTACTTTCGGACCTTGGTGTGATTGTAGTTCATCTCTCCATTTAAATTCTACAATTTGTGCAGTAGTTTGAAAGAAAACGATCCCCATAGGGAGTGGCACTATTAGGAGGTGTGGTTTTGTTGGAATAGGTGTGGACTTATTGGAGGAACTGTGTCACAGTTGGGGAGGGCTTTGAGGCCTCCTATGCTCAAGCTGTATACATTGTGGACAAAGACTACTTCTGTTGCCTGTGGATCAAGATGTAGAACTCTAAGCTCCTTCTCCAGTACCATGTCTGCCTGCACGCCATCCACCATGACGATAATACACTAAACCTCTGAACTGAACTGTAAGCTAGCTATAATTGGGTGTTTTCCTTAAAAAGAATTGTCCTGGACATGGTGTCTCTTCATGCAATGGAAATCCTAACTGAGACAAGTGGTTTCTGTTGGGTTCACAGAGTTAACAACTCTGATTACCAACTTTAATCATGAACTTGACACAAGCGAAAGTCATCTGGGAAGAGAGTCACAACCAGGGACTTTCTGCAATGAGATGGACTTGGGAGTGTCTGTAGGAGGTTGTCTTAAGTTAAACAGCGTGGGAAAACCTGGCCTACTGTTGACTAATTCCATTCCCTAGACAGTAGTTCTAAAGTATATATGTGGGAGAAGTTAAATTGAGCTGAGCATAAGCAAGAAAGTAAGGGAAAACATATACACTTATTTCTCTCTGTTCCTGATTGCGGATCTCATATGACTAGAAAATTGAAGTTCCTGCCTTGACTTCTGTGGAAACACTGAACTGCTGTTACTTGGTATATTAAGTTGAAATAAACTCCTGTATCTCCTAAGATTTTTTTTTTGTCAGAGTATTTTATCAGAGCTACAAAATTGAAACCAGGACGACAACTAATCATTTGGCTTATGATTTTGGAATCCCAGGACTTGAAACCTTTGGTGCAAAAATTGTAAACGTCTTAGGCATAAGGGAATGAATTGACCAGACAACAGAGTTTTTACCTGGACTTTATTGCTGAGGAGTGGAAAGCAGTTAGGCAAGCAGGTCAGTTTTCTAGCCTCAGGTTCCCTCTTTCTAAATGAAAAATAAGAAATGATTCTCTGAGTTCCTGGGCAAACTAGGCTCAGAGGACAAAAAGGAAGATTGCGCAGGAAGAATGTGCAAGCTGACTGATGGGGAAGAGAGCTGTAAAATGCAGATTTATAGACATGAAATGGTTGTTACATACAGTGACTCACAGAGACAGTAATTGACTGCACAAGGTCAAGCCAGTCAAATTTCTAGTCTTAATGGGGGAGGGTCTCACAAGGCCACACCCCAGGTAGGGATCTATTGCAGTTGATGGAGTCGAGGGAGGGAGAGTCATTGTCCATTGGAGGTGCAGTTTCTGGTAGGTTGTCCATACCTTGTACATGGTTCCACACCCATGGAAAGCACTAATTGTATGGGAGAGGGTAGTTAATAGGGCACAAAGTGTTGAGGGTTTTAGCATGGAAGACTCTAGGAAGCCCTGAAGGGAGGTAGTGGTAGATGAATGTGATCAAAACACATTGTGAAAATGTCTAACATCTTCAAAGAATAAATAAGAATATTATTTTAAAAAGAAATTCTCTGCAAAGCATTCATAAGGATAAAATTAAACAGCATATAAAAGGCATTAGAACATCACTATCATGATGTAAAGAGTCACTAAATGTTGGCAGTATCCATGGCCACTTACTCATAGACCTTAGTCAGCACTGCTCCTAGTACTGGAAAGAAACTCTATCAAACAAGGCAGGCAGCCACCAATCTTCTTTGCCACATCATCTGCACACAGATACCACTGCTTCAAGTGATCTATCGATGACAGTAGATGATGAGCAAGGTCGTGTGACGCGGTTCTTGGTCCAGGGTACATTTTCAATACCCCAGATGTTGATACTAATGGATTTTGTTTGCCATGGGAGGATAGAAAGGCTTGGCTGAAGCTCGGCCACCTTGGAACACTGTGAACTGGCCAATGGTGCTCCTGCAGACCTTGTTTATCCATTAGTGTCACTCTGAGCTCCGTAACAACTGATGAGGTGGCTGCAGCTAATGATGGTGCCTTCTATCTCCTGCGCAGCCATGCTGTTAACAATCGATATCCTTAAAACAAAAGGCAGCCAAACAAGGCAGGCCTCCACCACAGCTTCCACTAAGAAGAACCAGAGAAAAGAGGTTTTTAACCCATTCCCTTCCCAGCACTAAACCTGCCACAGGACATTTGATTCTTAATGAAGGTGGCATGTGATGTGAACTATGAGCCCCTCCCCTCCCACACACAGACACGTAGCTTCTCAATCGGGACCTATGGTTCTAATTTTCTTGATTGCTTGACTGATGTTGAGTGACCATGGCTTCCTTTGCCAGTTTTTGTCCAGGAAAGCCAACTATTAAATGCCATTCATTTACTGAGTGTTTATGTCTGTACGTATGTGAGAACTATGAAAGATGCCCTCTTTTTCTTTCTCTTATGATTTGCACACTCCACAGTGGGGGTTTGTAACTGAGCCAATACCGGAGGGTGTGTTAGACTGGAAAACAATGCACAGCAAATCAGGGTACATGGGATGGCGGAAAGACCTGACAGAAGCTTGCTTTCACTGATGTCCTCTTTGCAAGTGAGTGTAGTAGAGCTTTGTCTCTTCTTAACTTTATTACCATAGCAACAGCTGGTGCTATTCTGAAAGTGCTTTGCATGAAACATGCCAGCATCTCAATTTAATAGACAAGAAAATAGAGGCCAAGCTACTTAAATATCTGTATCTAGCTATTGAAATACTTCTACTAATACTTAAAACTTTGTAAGTATAAAGTTTATTACAAAATTCCTCTGCTTCCATTCTAACTGTTCATTGTATTGAACAGATGTTTTTGGTTAACTATTTTTCGTAATGTTTTTGTTTGCCTAAAAACTTTTTTACTACTTAGGAGGCAGAGACAGGAGGAATCTCTGTGAGTTTGAGACCAGAATGATTTATAGAGTGAGTTCCAGGACAGCCAAGGGTTTTCTCAAAAGCATTTTCTCAAAAAAATCAAACCAAAACCAACCAAACAATTAACAACAACAAAAACCCAACTTTTGTGATAGCGCTTATAACAATAATTTTTTTTAATTAAAATTTAAAGCCCAATCTTGACCTAGTATTGGAATTGCTTAAGGAATTGCCCTGAGTCATGGCATCCAAACAGGTAATTTGAGATAACACCAGGGCCCACTGGACCTCACGAGTCAGAACTAGAACTCC
This sequence comes from Ondatra zibethicus, assembly GCA_004026605.1. Classification (NCBI taxonomy): domain Eukaryota; kingdom Metazoa; phylum Chordata; class Mammalia; order Rodentia; family Cricetidae; genus Ondatra; species Ondatra zibethicus. The sequence goes on along the minus strand of PVIU01001638.1, from coordinate 7,907 downwards.
TAGTAACAGCTGAGTGCTGATGACTGAGTCCTTACTGCAGCCCTTCAATGAGAATATAATCAGTATGCCAGTTTCAATGATGAGGAAACTCAGGAACAGAGAGGATCAGTGATGAGAGTGATGTCCCAGGCTGACCAGAGCCAAGCTGTCATTTTCCATGTCCCAGGCCTCTCTGCTACATTCTTTGGGTGAGCTTGAGCAGATTCTTAAAACTCAAGCCTGGCATGTGGAGTCACTATTGGAAATACAGCACAGGTAAGTGTTGTTGGAGGCTGTTCATTCATTTATAGCTGCTCAGATTTGAAATAACCACACCGAAACTATATTAATTGCATACTCTTTGGTCAATAGCTTAAGCATATTTCTGGCTATCTCCTATATCTTAATTTAACTGATTTCTATTAATCTCTGTATTGCCACATGATTGTGGCTTATTGTCAAGGTTCTGGTTCATCTGTCTCCTGCACGCAGCTACATGGCTTCTCCCTGACTCTGCCTACTCTCTCTATATATCTCTTTCAGCCTGATTTTACTCTTAAGATTGGCCAAAAGCAGCTTCTATATTAATCATTGGCAATAAAACATAGTCACAATATATATATCACCTCCCACATCACTTCCTCTTTCTGTGTAAATATAAAGGAAGGTTTTAACTTTAAGATAACAAGATTACATATAACAAAACAGGTATCAAGCAACAATAACAGTGACAATACTTATATCTACTTTATCTTTTTTCATAACTAAGGAAAACTATAATTATAACTATCTATTCTTCAACTCTATCAAAGACTCCAGAAGGATATAATATTACCTAAGTTAACAGGAAGTGTATTGTAAGCAACTTCCAAAACTACAGAAATGACACAAGCATCTTGCTGCTTGGACAGTCACTTAAAGTTCTTTTGTAACATTGGGGTACCCATCTTCAGCCTACAGGCCCATAGCATCCAGCAGACTTTTCCATGAAGTAGGAAATTTCAAAGACAGTTCCACCTATATTGGCAGTTTGTCAGTCACATTTTTCTGTGTCCTGCAGAATTTCTGGCAGATTCTTTGATGAATCAGGAACCCTGAAGGACTGTCTCACCTTTACACAAATTTAGCAGTCATTTTTCTGTGGGTCCTGCATGTCCAATTCATATATCATACCATCAAGCAGTCCAAATAAGAGTAGTTTCTTGCCCAAATGTCTAGCAAACTCCATAAGGAGCCTCTTTGATGTCCATCATCCTCTTGAAGTAGATTGGTGCTGCCAGGAGCAGATGTGTTTCAGTGCCATGAAAAGTCCTAAGTTCTTAAAACATTTTAAATGCCATAGTCAGTAATCTTTGAAAGATCTGAAGAGTATCTATCCACCTGAAATACATCTCTGTATCTCTAGAAAACCTAACTATAAGCTTGACTATTATAGACGACTCTCTATTAACCTTCATTTCTTAATTATACATTACATTTTTAAATGAGCTGCACAAAACAATACCTTAATCATGCACAAAACAATACCTTAATCAGGAGCTACTCTGTCCTGCCTGCTTATTCTTCCCAGTCCAACATGGTGGAGGTCCATCCTGCAAATCATGCTCACAGCCCCATTTTTAGGTACACAGCGGGTCTATGTTGTATCACTCGGCTCAAAAACCCCATTTAAATGTGCTGTAGCCAGACCTCCCAAAAGAGTCAGAGTTGTTAGTGCAACTAGCACAAAATAGAAAGCATTCTAAAAAGGAGCTGCACAGTTTTTGCTGCTACTGCTGAGTTAGGCAGCCTTCTCCTAAAAGAATTGTGCCTCTGCTTCCTACTAGCAAACCGAGCCCACCCAAGAAAATGCTGCTACCAAAAAGCTATGCTTAGCTCTGTTCTTTTGTGTCTAGAATTCCTCTTTAAGCTCTCTCAGGTTTTTTTTATGTGGATGTAACCAGCCCCACGCTGGTGCACCAATCTTGGTTATCCACACAAATGTATAAAAAAAAAAAGTGAGTCTTTTGCATTTGAGGTCTCCACATACCTATCAGTAGTATATCCTAAGGTCAGGGAAGACTCCATTTCCTTTCTAGATGCTGAAAGTTCCTGTTCACAGGACCTGCATCCCTCACACCTGGAATTCCTCCAGAACTATAAGGTTAGCTGGTTTCTTTCATGTGCTTGCTAAGTGCCAGGAGGTAGCTGCTGAACCTGTGTGTGTAACTGGTGGTGACCACACTCCTCCAAATGGAGCCCTGGATTTGTCTGTTGTTCACTCTTTAGACATCTGGCAAAGTGCTACATAGGCAATGATTCCCTTTACCAGGTGAAAGTTTGAATTTCTTTTAGGCCCATAGGACATCAAAATCTGAAAAAGACCAGTGGCTCTTTGTACATCCTTAATGTGTGTGTGTGTGTATCCTTAATACAATATATGTAATACACTTATATATCACATTTGCAATAAAGGCACATATATTGTATATACATATTGCAATATATGTGTGTACTGATATTATATTATATATGTGTGTGTGTGTGTGTGTGTGTGTGATTATGTTTTTGCCCAAAACCCAGCTCCCAAATAAATCACACATGGAGGCTTATTCTTAATTATGAATGCCCAGCCTTAGTTTGGGTTGTTCCTTGTCAGCTTTTCTTATCTTATGTTATTCCCTTCTACCTTTTCCCTCTGGGATTCTATCTTTCCTACTTCTGTATATCTAACTTTCCTTCTTACTCTGTGGCTGACTGGGTGGCTGGGTGGCTATGTGGCTCGCCTCTGATGTCCTCCTCTCCTTGTTCTCCTGTTCTTTCTCTCTCCTCCCAGATTTCTCTTCTATTTATACTCTCTGCCTGCCAGCCTTGCCTATCTTTTCTCTTGCCTCGCTATTTGCTGTTCAGCTGCTTATTAGACCATTAGTTGTTTTAGATAGGCACAGTAACACAACACAGCTTCAAAGAGTTGAAACAATGTAACACGAACATCATACATTTAAAATAATATTCCCTAACATATATGTGTGTATACATATCAAATGTGATATCAGTATAATTTACTCAGATGCCATACGTGTGCAGTGAAAGGTGCACCTGCCTTCCACACACACCGAACATCTTATTGCATAAATTTGTGAGACTAAATGTCTTAAGAGTGTATGATCATGACTATTCTTATTTATAAGCACAGAATAGAAGCATAGTGTGAACTGTATTTTTTATATTGTGTTATTTATCATATATTGACATTTATCATTCTTTTTATTTTATGGCTGTGTGGTATTCTAATCCAGGGACTTTTATATTGTATTTTACTGGTGCTTTTAAAGAAAAAATAATTTTCATCTTTTACTAATAAAACAATAATTATCATTAGCATATGAAAATTTTTGTGCCTATAGTGGAAATCCTTAGACTAAGAATTACTGATGTAAAGCTTATTTAATTCTCATGAGTACTGCCAAAGTATCTTAGGGAAAAAAAGCCTATTGGTCAATTTCTGTCATTAAGTGTGGATTAACTGCTTCTACTGGTAAGCCATTCATGAGGAAACTGCCATGCTGACCTCTCTCAGAGGGTAAATTTTCAGGATGATTCAACATGAAATAGCTTCATTTATTTTGTGCCCATGCCCTTCCCTCCTAGTCTATTTCTTTACTCCACTTCTATTGCCCTAATTAATATTCCTGTTAGTTTTTAAATTCATAAAATCAATAGTGCCATAAAATAGAGGTTTCCTCTAATTTTAAAATAAAAATAAATCCAATGAAAAATATATCTTGTGAGTGAAATCAGACTTTCTAGCTTCCAGATTGATGGCTCATCCTAGAAAGAGTGTTGTTTTGTTCTGTCAGTACAAAGAGACTAACATTCTAAGCATGAGTGAAAGTTCCACCCTCTTGGAGCGATTGTACATTTGCAAGTGTGTGCATACCCTTATTGCTCTGTATTTCAAGGGTTTTTTGTCACATTTCTAATGTCCTGGCTGCTTTTTTTTTTCTGGCATGTTTATTCAGCATACATTGTCTTAATTAATGATCTAGGGTGTCTAGAAGATGTCTATAGTATGTCTTTATTACAAAAAGGAAAATGTCACATTTATTTACTAAACAAACCCCCAGGCAATGAATGTGGATATATTCTGGTGAACTCTTCGGTGCTTACAGACATTTAGCCCTGCCCCCTGTGTCCTTAGTACAAGTTCTTAGTATTGCTTTAATGAACTGTGTGTCATTGTCCTCTGTGCATAAAATACAACAGGGAAGCTTGAAAGGTTAAGTTTCTGGGCAAGGTCAAGTAGATGAAGAATTTGGAGCAGTGAGTGGGAATTCATCTTATAGATCAAAACATTCACATTATGTTTTTGTACATAGTTCTGTTCTGAGAGCTACTCTTGAGTCATTTCTGTTGAATGATGAAAGTGGAAGACTTCTACATTGCTGGTCCTTGCTACAAGTCTTAAGCCAAGGCTTAATCAAGGCTGTCACCACTAAAGTATGAACAGAATGGCAACCTCTTCCTCACTGTACAAATCTTGAATGTGCCAAAACAAAAGCAAGTAAGTGAAGAAATCTATAAATCATCAGACTTAATGATAGGTTAATTAGGAATGCTATGTGGAAATCTTTATCTTACTTCCTTGTGTTTACTGAACCTAAAGTTCACCCCATCCTTGGTTATACCATAGGGGTGCCTCATGTGACCTGTAACTTGCAGTCTTATCTGATATTAAGTTCTTTACCTTATACTTAACTTTAGGTGAGAAAAAGAAAAATCAGAAGAGTGAATTGGCGAACCAGTATAAATCATGAGTAGGGAATGGTAAAACTGCTTAGAACCTAGGGCCACTGACTCCACCCACTGTCATGCTTTCCCTGTGGATGGACAGATATCAGTCTCTTATTCTTTCTTCTTAACAGATCTAGGAGATAAGATTACTGTCTTTGTCACTTAGTAGATAAAGGAAGTAACATTAAGTCACTTTCCCACTATTATACCGGAGTAGAGGGACAAAGAGCTTCTTGTCTCCTTGGCTGCTGAGCTCTCATCTTTTCCTTTGTACTTGATTTGAATGTGAGGAGACCCCTGCAAGGCCCAACGTCTACATTAATTCAACCGTCTTTCCTAGCCTTTGAAATTGCTGATGGCACAATAGTAGAGTGGAGATAAAAGAGTGGAACTTGTTGCAGCAATAAATCACTACAGCCCTCCGGAGTCCCAGAGGTCTAATCAAGTCTCCTCCAGCTCATCCCTCATTGTCAGAGGAGCACATCATTTACCTCAAGTGTGGACAACTATAATCGTCCTTAATGAGTTTGCTGGCTTTTTCTCTCCGGCTTTAAAGTCAGCTCACATGCTGTTGTCCTAAGAAATAGCTACAGATGCAACACTGCCACAGACACACACTCACATACACACAAACACACAGACTCACACACACTCATATACACACAATCACATACACACACAAACACACTCACACACACACACTCACATACACACATACACACACACACTCAGTGCCAGTAATTGCCTTTTCCTGGTTGGTGGTGCTCCAACTTCTCATCCAGGTCAAATTAATCACAGTCTAATGTACCTGGCAGTTTTCTTTGAACAGCCCACACCCCTGTAACGCTTCTCGCCTTATATTCCCACCTTGTGGTGTTCTTACCTGATTTCTTATTTGTTTTCACTTTGTGTCTCCAAAATTCTAAGCATATTTTCACTCTTCTTTCTTTTTTTTCTTTAAAAAATATCAACACAGACAAATAAGATTCACAAATTGTTTTAGAAGGCTGCCTGCCAATGTGACTCTCTTAAGAAGGTGCATCTAAACCCTCCTACCAATCAGGAATAAGTATTCTGGTCTGATTGTCTATGTCCCATCTGAACCAATGTCTAGGTATTTTTAAACTTCTAACTTTTCAGTTCCCTACTGGACAGCTATAGTATCAGAATCTCCATGGGTTTAGCACAGGAATGATCATTTTCAAAAAGTGTCCCCAAATTTGATATCATAAGAGTATTAGCTCACCATAAATGAATTCATAGGTGTGATATGACAGAGGTTCAGATGCTAACAGGATTTGGCATTAAGCTATAAGAATATTACAAGCTGTGTGTAAGGGCACATAAATGAATGCAGGGGAAATTATGAACGTAGAATGTTCAGGCGACTTGTCCTGTAATACATCAGAGAACTGGGATAATTAAATAATGTGGTCCTGAATAATACACAAGTAATGAAACCAGAAGACCAGGAAGTAAATGTCAGGACTCTTGTAACTGAAGATTTGAGCTCTAATGAAAATGACATTTCAACTCACTGGTAAAAAAACAAACCGAATTATTAACTGAATGGTTTGGAGACAACTGCATAAGTAATAAAGCAAATACACAAGGTAGATTCCTATTCCATTTATTACAACCAAATAAATGTTGGATTTGGCACAAGTTCAAATGTGAAAATATATCTACAGATGCCTAAGAGGCCGAGGAATGAGGATACCCTAGGTTGTGGTCAGCCTGTGCTACAGAGTGAGTCTCCAGTACATCGAAAAAAAGAACTGATATATTTCCTGACATAAAATTAAATTATGGCTCTGATGAGATGACTCAGCAGCTGAGGGTACTTTCCATCAAGCCTGATGACCTTGGTTTAATCCCTGGAGTCTTGTTGGTGGAAAAAGAGAACTGACTCCTACAGATTATCCTCTGATCTCTACATAAATGCCTTCAAAAGCTGTGCCCCTCCCTCAAAAAATGATTTTTTTTCTTAAATCTAAAAAAATATTTGGGAGAAATCTAGAAATTAAGCAAAATGGCAAAAGTGTAACCAACATCTGCAACACTAATATAAAATGAAGAAAAAGTTTAATACTAACTTATAGGACCAAATAAGGGAAGTTATGCAGGAAAACTGATCAGAATATAAATAATCATCAGAAAACTTATTTTTTATTTTTAATAATATTAAATTTTAATAATATTAAAATAATAATTAAATAAAGTAGAAAATACTATATATAAACTCTTTTTTAAATTTTATTTATTTAAAAAAGCTTTTCTCATATTAAATACCAATCCCAGTTCCTACTCCCTCTCCTCCTCCTGCTCCCTCCACCTTTTCCCACCCCACTATTCACTCCTCAGAGAGGGTAAGGCTTCCCATGAGAAGTCAACAAAGTCTAGCACATTGATTTAAGGCCAGACCAAAGCCCTCCCCACTATATCTAGGCTGAGCAAGGTATTCCTCCAAAGAGAATGGGATTCAAAAAGCCAGTACTAGCAGTAAGAATAAATCATGGTCTTACTGCCAGTGACCTCATAATCTGCCCCAGCCACACAACTGTCTCCCACATATAGAGAGTCTAGTTTGGTCCTATTCTGGTTCCCCCGCTGTCAGGACAGAGTCAGCGAGCTCCCATTAGCTCAGGTAAGCTGTTTCAGTGGGTAGCCCCATCATGGTCTTGACCTATTCTAAAAGAGGAAAATATCCAGCGCTGCCCAGAAAACACTGACAGAGGAAACAAAATCGGACTGCTCACATCATCCTACTTCAAAATTTTATTATCAAGCTGTTACAATCAGGGCAGTGTGGTTTTGGTGTGAAATGTACAGGACATGGATGAAGCAGAGTGCAAGTGTTAATTACACTTTTCGAGAATAAGACCACTACCACAGATTTTAAGTTTTCTAAAGTCAAATTTTAAGCAATTTTTAATTAAATACTGACCAGGTTGGCGGATTTTCTGCTCAGGTCCATCTCTGGGTTTCCTGAAAACGGCACTGCACGATGGCTTGCACAGGCTTATAAAGGCAAACCCCATTATTCACAGTGTTTCCCATCAGATCCAAACAGGGGAAAACATACATCCTGGCATATTTCCTGCCTACATGTCTCTCATCCACATGTGATCATGCACATCCAGTGTAGTTAGGTC